>CM059439.1:85664594-85752681 GCA_030390025.1 Squalus acanthias
AGTGTAAAGTGTTAGAAAATGTTCACTTACCTTTGTTTCTGCCTACAGCCTTCAGCCACTGAGAAGCCGGAGTCCCGACATCTCCATTGCAGATTTCACAGACTGGCTGTTGGATCCTCCGAACCAGCAGCCAGGTGATTTCTGCAAAGTTGAAAGGTTTGATGAGTCCTGAACACAAGGACTCATCAAACTACACAGAATATCAGTGTTAGACAGCTTCACAGAGCTGTCAAACGATGACATTTCTTCTTTCAAAAAATCTTGACAGATGGCACGTCATACATTGACGTGCTCTGTCAATGACTTCCCCCTAATTGGCCTGCTGAGCCCGCTGGGCGGGCTTAACAAGGTCAATCAGGGAAAAATCCCTCTGGTTGGCCAGAAGCTGATGGAGGTGGGATTGAAAGCCGGCAAGCAGCAGTCCCGCCTCCAAAAGCTTCCCATTGACAAAATGCATCCCATGATGTCTGAAAATTCTAAGGGGGTTTGTTTATCTCTGTTGTCTATCAAAGCAAATTCCATGTCGCCTTATAAGTGACTTTATATTTCACTTTGAAAAAGACCTTTTGGCCTGGCAAAGCATTTCAATATATATCGAAATTAAAAATGAGGAATTAAGGGTCTGTGTATGTCTACAGCACCTGAAACGTAAACTTGTCTGTTCTCCGGGCAGATGCCGACTGTATTGGTGTTTGACAGGGTGAAAGCTTGGGGCACCGTAACGCAGATCAATGCCACTAGGTGGAGCACCGTCACCGTTCCTGTGCAGTTAGCCTGTGTACGTGTCGTCCTGTTTGTTCGCCATTAGCCACATGTGGCTAATTGCAGGACTGATTCAGAAACAAAAAATGAGTAATAGACACCGTCTTTGGGCACATGATCTCAATACACATATTCACATGGTGTATCATGGAATCTTATCGCACAGAAGGAGCCCATCGTGTCTGTGCCGGCTCTTTGAAAGAGCTATCCAATTAGTCCCACTACCCCCTGCTATTTAACCTTTCTGTGCATTTGTTGGTAAAATGGTAAGACAAAAAGCAGAGTGTGTGAGTGCTTTTTTGATTGTTGTGTGCACTTTAAAAGAAAAAGGCAAGACCCTGCATTTATATAGCGCCTTTCACGACCGCGGGACATCCCAAAGCACTTTACAGCCAATGAAGTAATTTTCTGAAGTGTAATCACTGTTTGAAGTGCAGTCACTGTTGTAATGTACAAAATACAGCAGACTATTTGTGCACAGCAAGATCCCTCAAATAGCAACATGATAATCACTGGATCATCTGTTTTAGTGATGTTGGTTGAGGGATAAATATTGGCCAGGACACCGGGGATAACTCCCCCCTGCTCTTCTTCCAAATTACATCCACCCGAGAGAGCAGACGGGGCCTCGGTTTAACGTCTCATCCGAAAGACGGCACCTCCGACAGTGCAGCACTCCCTCAGCACTGCACTGGAGTGTTGGCCTGGATGATGCGCTCAAGTCCCTGTAGGGACTTCCTTGGTTGCTGAGTGATGGTCGATGTTTGATATGCGAAGTACATGTACCTGTATTGTGTGTAAGGTGTTTTCTACTGAAATTAGCGCATGTGGCTAAAACGGTTGTCGCCGTAGCAACGCCTGTGGCCAGTCAGCGATTTCTATTGGACGTCAATGCTGTACGACACCAACACGAAGAGGTCGGCAGCACAGGACACCGGGAACCCAGGGCACCAAGATTTCTTTTGAAATAAGTGGGTGCTGGGTGAAGCTGGTGGTGTCTCCCTGCAGGGAAATGGAGGAGAAACACAGAGGGAGTCGTCACTCTGCGCCCGTTCTCAGCACCTCCCAGCGCCTGGTTGCAACGACACAAGTCCCCCAGCCCCCCCCCCCCACCCCCACCCTCGGCTGCACAGACACCAGGTCAGGCAGCGAAGGAGAAAATTACACGGGAGAAAATTGGTCTAGTGGGCAACGGCACCGCCCTGTGTTATACTGAGCCATAAGGAGCAGGCTCTGTTAGCTGATCTCATCAAGCTACAGTTGGCCTCAGTACCCTTGGGCGGGGAAGGGGGCGTGAAGCTAACCGACTTCCTGCTTGCTACTGGAAGACGCTCGCACCGAGATTAGGTGAGGGCAAGATGAGCGACAGTCACGCTTCCCCCCGTGGTTGAATAGCCCACTGATACTCAACTGGTCGGCTGGAGCACAAAGGACCAGTGGACAGGCCAGGTGGTGGGGAGGAGGTGCGGGGGAGGCTGCCAAAATCCCTGGAGCCGTAGCTCAGCCCGGTCAGGACCTGCAGGAGCATCAAAGAAACTTGTGGGGAGGTGGGGGAAGGGGGAAAGGGGGAGGGGAAGGAGGAAGGGGAAGGGGAAGGGGAAGGAGGAAGGGGGAGGGGAAGGAGGAAGGGGAAGGGGGAAGGGGGAGGGGGAGGGGAAGGGGGAAGGGGGAGGGGGAGGGGGAGGGAGGGGAAGGGGAAGGGGAAGGGGGGAGGGGAAGGAGGAAGGGGAAGGGGAAGGGGGAGGGGAAGGGGGAAGGGGGAGGGGGAGGGGGAGGAGGAAGGGGAAGGGGAAGGGGGGAGGGGGGAGGGGGAGGAGGAAGGGGAAGGGGAAGGGGGGAGGGGGAGGGGAAGGGGAAAGGGGAGGGGAAGGAGGAAGGGGGAGGGGAAGGAGGAAGGGGGAGGGGAAGGGGGAAGGGGGAGGGGAAGGGGAGGGGAAAGGGGGAGGGGAAGGAGGAAGGGGAAGGGAAAAGGGGAGGGAGAGGAAGGGGAAGGGGAAGGGGGAAGGGGGGAGGGGGAAGGGGAAGGGGAAGGAGGAAGGGGGAGCGGGAGGGGAAGGAGGAAGGGGGAGGGGAAGGGGAAGGAGGAAGGGGATGGGGAAGGGGGAGGGGAAGGAGGAAGGGGATGGGGAGGGGAAGGGGGAGGGGAAGGAGGAAGGGGATGGGGAAGGGGAAGGAGGAAGGGGATGGGGAAGGGGAAGGAGGAAGGGGGAGGGGAAGGAGGAAGGGGATGGGGAAGGGGAAGGAGGAAGGGGGAGGGGAAGGAGGAAGGGGGAGGGGAAGGAAAAACCTACCGAAAAAATACTGAAACAAAGGTTGACAAAAACCTTACATTAACATGTAAATGGAACGGTTGCTATATTGGGAATGGCGTCATTTCGAAGAAGTGCAGGGAAAATATTTAGCCCTCAGCTCCTATCACTAAAACAGATTATCTGGTCATTATTACATTGCTGTTTGTTGGCTCTTGCTGTGCACAAATTGGCTGCCGTGGTTTCTACATTACAACAGTGACTGCACTTCAACATGTACTTCATTGGCTGTAAAGCGCTTTGGGACATCTTGAGGTGGTGAAAGGCGCTGTAGAAATGCAAGTCTTTTATTGACACACCATTGCTGAGCTAAACCTTTCGTTCAGACCTCCGCTATTGTTTCTGTGACATACATCAGAGAGGCTCCAGGGTGACAGACGTCAGATTCCCCTCCCCACCACCCCTCACCCTCCGTGAGGATAAGCCCAGATTCTGCGGGCCTGCGCTCGATGAGGGGTAAATTCAAAAACTAATCCATGGAAACATTGGCCAGAATTTTGTTTACCTGGGTGGGCCGGGAGCGGGCGGTCGGCGTGGCGGGTCGCGACCCCGTTGTTGCTTCCATCGACTTTGTGCTAATGGGCCCTATTAAGCCCGCCCTGTGCGTTACCCGGCCCATTAAATGGTGCGGGTCTGAGGACGTCATCCATGACGCGTTTTCAGTCGGGATATTTAAAGGAGCCACGGCCACATTGCATTTGAAGGTTCATCTAGGATTGTGCAGTCACTGCACTGGAGGTTTTCGTTGCTCCAAATAGTTGGAGAGATGGCTGCACAGAGGCAAAGGGCTGCACCCAGGTTCTCCGATGACTCCCTCCATATCCTTGTGGAGGGAGTCAGAGCACGCAGGGAGGTTCTCTTCCCTTCCAATGGGCGGAAGAGACCTCCCCAGGAGACAAAAAGAGCCTGACTCCAAATTGCAGAGGAGGTGAACAGCAGGGATGTGTTCAGGAGGACCTGGGTGCAGTGCCGCAAACGTTTCAATGATCTCATTAGATCAGGAAAGGTGAGTACAAAGCCACATTCAGCTTCGTCCTGCTGTGCCTCTCATCACATCCCCAACCCTACTCCTGCACATCCTTACTCACACCAACATACCTTGCACATCCACCCATCCCTCTCTCTCTATCTACATACTCACATCCCCATCTGACTAACCACCCCTCACACTCACCCTCATCCTCATGAAATCATACCAACTAACAACACACGAGGAGGCCACTTGGCATTGTTACCCCACTCCATCATAGTCTCACTCTAAAGATATAACCCATCCATTCCTTAGACTCATTCCATCACTCTCACTCAACCTTCTCTTCTTTCCCTCTTTGCAGGAATACAGACCCCACAAGGTGTTGTCCAGCTCCTTGCTAGCAGGGAAGTGCGGGTGGCCCATGAGAGGGATGATGATGAGAGGGCACATGGAGATGGGGGCTCCTCTCAAAGCACTTAACACTTCTCTCCCGTTGCCACCCCCTCAGTCAGAACCCCAGATGGCTCCTTGGATCGCGATGACCGAGTCTGCCCCGTACAGTCGCAGGAGGAGCAGACTTTGGCGGGGCCATCACAGGCTCCAAAGCCCAGAGGACGTCCGCCAAGAGTGTCTAAGCAGTCGCAGCAGGGAAGTGAGCAGGCTGTCTCTACCTCTGCTGAAGCCACAGGGGTAGCACCTCGTAGAAGCACTCAGAAGACAAAGATGACACACAAGTAGAGGCACAGGGGTAGCCACTTGGGTATTTTATTCCGTTAATGTGATGTCAACCATAAAAATCTTTATTTTCACCACTTTCTGGTCTTAGACAAATTTGTGTGCACCTTTGGAAGTGGCTTAGTGAGTTACAGTGAATGGTGAGACATAACGTTACCTCCAGCAATGGTGATCAGTGTGAAAGGAATGGCTTGGTCATTGTAGGGATGCTTTATGGTGTTACTGTGGGGTGGTGCCAACATGGCGCAGCATGTGGCAGCCATATGGATGTACTGTGCAAAGTTAAGTAAATCTGGCCCTGACGAGGCCATCCCTGGTCTCTGGGGCAGCAATGTGCGTGGGTGCTGGTGGGATCTGGACCGCAGGTTCTTCCTGCTCCTGCTCCTCCTTATCTTCCAGCTGATGCTCCTCCTCCCCCTCCTCATCCTCCTCCTCTGAAGAGACTGTGCGCTCAGTGCCTTGCTCCTCATGCAGCGCTAATCCTCGCTGCTGCGCTATGTTATGCAGGGCGCAACAGACCAGGACGATTCTGGAGACCCTGGCTGGTGCGTATTGAAGGGCTCCTCCAGATCTGTCAAGGCATCTGAAGCGCATTTTCAGCATGCCTATTGTCTGCTCTATGACACATCTGGTGGAAATGTGGCTTTCATTATATCTCTCCTGGGCCTCAGTACTTGGCCTCTTCAAGGGTGTCATGAGCCACGTCTTCAGTGGATAGCCCTTGTCTCCAAGCAGCCAGCCGGAAAGTCTGTTTGGAGGAGCGAAAAGCTGAGGGAGGGTGGACAGGCGTAGCACAGAAGAGTCATGGCAGCTGCCAGGGAATCTGGCGCACACATGCATGATGATCTTCCTATGCTTACAGACCAGCTGCACATTGAGGGAGTGGAAGCCCTTGTGGTTCACAAACACTCCTGGGTGATGATGGTGCCCTGATGGCCATGTGTGCAGTCGATGACGCCCTGCACCCGTGGGAAACCAGCCAGAGCGGCAAAGCCGAGCGCCCGCTCGGTAACACTGGCTTCATCAGTGGCAAAGCTGATATAATTGGCTGACTTGTCAAACATGGCATCGGTGACCTGTGTGAAGCATCTCTGGGCAGCCGACTGTGAGATGCCGCAAATGTCTGCTGCAGAACCCTGGAAGGAGCCTGAGGCAAAGAAGTTGAGGGCGCTGGTGACTTTGACAGCCACTGGTAAGGCATGTCCACCCGCTCCTCTGGGTTGCAGGTCTTGCTCCAGCAATCTGCAAATGTCAGCGATGACCTGGCGCGATAGCCTGAGCCTCCTTTGGCACTGCTGCTCAGTGATATTGAGAAAGCTCATCCTCTGCCTGTATACCCAGTGTTGGGGGTATCACCTCCAGCGTGGTGCAGACCTGTGCTGATGCCCTCTGTCCTGTGCAGCATCAGGTGGTTGAGGAGAAGGTTGGTGGTGGTGTTGTTGGTGCTGCTGGTGTGCCTGGTGCTGCTGGTGCTGGGGCTCATTGTGCTCCGATTCTGAGGACCAAGGTGAGGCAGTATAGACGGTACCCATGCTGATGTAATAGATGGCAGGTCTGTCAATGATGTGATGGGTACTACCAATGAGGTGGCAGTGGGTGGCGACTTTGCTGGAAACACTTGCAGCCTGTAGAAAGCTAAATCTGTGCTGGCAATGCAGTCAGCAACAGCTTCTGCCTGAGGAGAGTGATCAGTTGTCAGGTGGGAGTTTTTATTGTGCTTTCCATGCTGTGCATTAATCAGCTGGATCAATGGCCACTCAACTTCCGCCTCAGGTTGACAGACGTGGTTCCCGAGCTGCGTGATTCCCGTGGGCATCCAGTGAAATTGAAAGGTAGGTTTCAAAAGACTCTTAAGGGTCTGGCAAGTACCTAATAATGATTTAAAATACCTCACCCTCCTCTGCCATTGCGGGTCGCTGCCGTGCCGGCAAACGCGCCCGAGGGAAAGGCACGTGGGAAAGGGATGACGGTGGGTTCCCGACGCGCTACAAGATTTTTCAAATTTCCCACCCGACCCGCCTCCAATCGCGCCTGCACAGACCCCAGAAAACGCCTGCCGATGTGTCTGTCCCTTTAAGAGGTGCAGACATCGCCACTGTCAGCCTGCTTCCACACCAGGTTAGCCTGGCGTGCTTCGGAGCCAGCGCTGAATTCAGCGCTAGGGTCGAAGTTTACGCTTGTGGCATAAAGTCGGCGTTGCACGCCAATTTATGTTACAACGCTGCCATTTTCTCCAGCGCAAAGGCAAGCACGAAAATGGCAGCTGGCGCGGGGAACCACCAGCAGCTGGCAAAAGAGCGGTGGCCGCCGTTTTAGCGCCATTTAATGGCACTACGTAGTGGCACTAAGGCCACGCGTTTCTAGCCCATGGTTCCCAAAGCTCTCCTCCACTGGGGGTTTTCCTCTCCTCATGTCTGGGTCTGTTGTAAACTCATTGATAGAGATTGATTGCCAGGATTAGTCAATAACTCCATTATCGTTGTATCAGGCAGACTACCGGGATAGAAACATAGAAACATAGAAAATAGGTACAGGAGTAGACCATTCGGTCCTTCGAGCCTGCACCGCCATTCAATGCATTCATGGCTGAACATGCTACCTCAGTACCCCATTCCTGCTTTCTCGCCATACCCCTTGATCCCCCTAGTTGTGAGTGTTATATCTAACTCCCTTTTGAATATATTTAGCGAACTGGCCTCAACAACCTTCTGTGGAAGAGAATTCCATAGATTCACCACTCTCTGGGTGAAGAAGTTCCTCCTCAGCTCAGTCTTAAATGGCTTCCCCTTAATCCTTAGACTGTGACCCCTGGTTCTAGTTTTCCCTAACATTGGGAACATTCTGCCCGCATCTAATTTGTCTAAACCAGTCAGGATTTTAAATGTCTCTATAAGATCCCCCCTCATTCTTCTGAACTCCAGAGGATACAAGTTCAGTTGACCCAATCTTTCTTGATATGTCAGACCGGCCATCCCAGGAATCAATCTAGTGAACCTTCGCTGCACTCCCTCAATAGCAAGAATGTCCTTCCTTAAGTTAGGAGACCAAAACTGCGCACAATACTCCAGGTGTGGCCTCACCAAGGCCCTGTACAACTGCAGCATCACCTCCCTACTCCTGTACTCAAATCCCCTTGCTATGAAGGCCATCATTCCGTTTGCTTTCTTGACTGCCTGCTGCACTTGCATTCCCACCTTCAGTGACTGATGTACCATGACGCCCAGGTCTCATTGCACCTCCCCTTTCCCTAATCTGCCACCATTCAGGTAATAGTCCGCCTCTCTATTTTTACCACCAAAGTGGATAACCTCACATTTATCCACATTGTACTTCATCTGCCATACATTTGCCCATTCACCCAACCTGTCCAAGTCACTCTGTAGCCTCATAGCATCCTCCTCATTGTTCACACTGCCTCCCAATTTAGTGTCATCCACAAATTTGGAGATATTACATTTAATCCCTTCGTCCAAATCATTAATATATAATGTAAACAGCTGGGGTCCCAGCACCGAACCCTGCGGTACCCCGCTGGTCACTGCCTGCCATTCTGAAAAGTACCCATTTACTCCTACTCTTTGTTTCCTGTGTGCCAACCAGTTCTCAATCCACGTCAACACATTACCCCCAATCCCATGTGCTTTAACTTTGCTCACCAATCTCTTGTGTGGGACCTTGTCGAAGGCCTTCTGAAAGTCCAAATACACCACATCTACTGGTTCCCCCCTGTCCACCCTATTGGAAACATCCTCAAAAAATTCCAGAAGATTTGTCAAGCATGATTTCCCTTTCACAAATCCATGCTGACTTGGACCTATCATGTCGCCACTTTCCAAATGGTCTGTTATGACATCTTTAATAATTGCTTCCATCATTTTACCCATGTCAGGCTGACCGGTCTATAATTCCCTGCTTTCTCCCTCCCTCCTTTTTTAAAAAGAGGGGTTACATTGGCCACCCTCCACTCCATCGGAACTGATCCAGAGTCTAAGGAATGTTGGAAAATGATCGTCAATGCATCCACTATTTCCAAGGCCACCTCCTTAAGTACTCTGGGATGCAGACCATCAGGCCCCGGAGATTTTTCAGCCTTCAGTCCCATCAATTTTCCCAATACCTTTTCCCGACTAATGAGGATTTCCCTCAGCTCCTCCCTCTTACCAGATCCTCTGACCCCTTTTATTTCCGGCAGGTTGTGTGTGTCCTCCACAGTAAACACCGAACCAAAGTACTTGTTCAATTGATCTGCCATTTCCTTGTTCCCCATTACGACTTCCCCTGTTTCCGACTGCAGGGGACCTACGTTTGTTTTTACTAACCTCTTTCTTTTTACATATTTATAGAAGCTTTTGCAGTCCATTTTAATGTTCTCTGCCAGCTTCCTTTCATATTTTATTTTCCCTGCCCTCATCAAACCCTTCGTCCTCCTCTGCTGAGTTTTGAAGTTCTCCCAGTCCCCGGGTTTGCTGCTACTTCTGGCCAATTTGTATGCAACTTCCTTGGTTTTAATACTATCCCTGATTTCCCTTGTTAGCCATGGTTGAGCCACCTTCCCTTTTTTATTTTTACGCCAGACCGGGATGTACAATTGTTGTAGTTCATCCATGCGATCTCTAAATGTCTGCCATTGCCCTTCCACTGATAGCCCCTTAAATATCGCTTGCCAATTTAACCTCACCAATTCACGCCTCATACCCTCAAAGTTGCCCTTATTTAAGTTCTGGACCATGGTCTCTGACTTAACTGTTTCCTTCTCCATCCTAATGTAGAACTCCACCATACTATGGTCACTCTTCCCCAGGGGGCCTCGTACCACAAGATTGCTGATTAGTCCTTCCTCATTACACAACACCCAGTCCAGGATGGCCTCCCCTCGAGTTGGTTCCTCAACATATTGGTTTAGGAAACCATCCCTTAAACACTCCAGGAAATCCTCCTCCACCGTATTGCTTCCAGTTTGAGTAGCCCAATCTATATGCATATTAAAGTCACCCATGATAACTGCCGTGCCTTTTTTGCATGCACCTCTGATTTCCTGTTTCATACCCTCCCCCACCTCACTACTGCTGTTTGGAGGTCTGTACACAACTCCCACTAACGTTTTCTGCCCTTTGGTGTTCTGCAGCTCAACCCATATTGATTCCACATCCTCCAAGCTGATGTCCTTCCTAGCTATTGCATTAATCTCCTCTTTAACCAGCAATGCTACCCCACCCCCTTTTCCTTTTATTCTATCCTTTCTAAATGTTGAATACCCTTGGATGTTCAGTTCCCAGCCTTGATTGTTCTGGAGCCACGTCTCTGTAATCCCAATCATATCGTATCCGTTAACATCTATTTGCACAGTCAATTCATCCACCTTATTACGGATACTCCTTGCATTAAGACACAGAGCCTTTAGGCTTGTTTTATTAACATCCTTTGTCCTTTTAGACTTATGATTTAGTATGCCCCTTTGTGTTTCTTGCCTTTGTTTACTCGGCCTTCCCCTATTGTTTCTCACCCTTCTAACATTTGTTTCTGACTGCATATTACTTCCCCCTGTTTCGCTACATAGGTTCCCATTCCCCTGCCATATTAGTTTAAGTGTACGTGTCTCTGGAGGGTGTGTTATAATTCAAGTGTACGTGTCTCTGGAGGGAGTGCTATAATACAAGTGTACGTGTCTCTGGAGGGAGTGCTATAATACAAGTGTACATGTCTCTTGAGTGAGTGCTATAATACAAGTGTACATGTCTCTGGAGGAGTGCTTTAATACAATTGTACGTGTCTCGGGAGGGAGTGCTATAATACAAGTGTACGTGTCTCTGGAGGGAGTGCTATAATACAAGTGTACATGTCTCTGGAGGAGTGCTTTAATACAATTGTACGTGTCTCGGGAGGGAGTGCTATAATACAAGTGTACGTGTCTCTGGAGGGAGTGCTATAATACAAGTGTACGTGTCTCTGGAGTGAGTGCTATAATACAAGTGTACTTGTCTCTCGAGGGAGTTCTACAATACAAGTGCACGTGTCTCTGGAGGGATTGCTATTATACAAGTGTACGTGTCTCTGGAGGGAGTGGAATAATACAAGTGTACGTGTCTTAGGAGCAAGTGCTATAATACAAGTGTATGTGTGTCTGGAGCAAGTGCTATAATACAAGTGTACGTGTCTCTCGGTGGAGTGCTACAATACAAGTGTACGTGTCTCTGGAGGGAGTGCTGTAATACAAGTGTACGTGTCTCTGGAGGGAGTGCTGTAATACAAGTGTACGTGTCTCTCGGTGGAGTGCTACAATACAAGTGTATGTGTCTCTGGAGGGAGTGCTATAATACAAGTGTACGTGTCTCTGGGTGGAGTGCTATGATACAAGTGTAGGTGTCTCTGGAGGGAGTGCTATAATACAAGTGTACGTGTCTCTGCAGGGAGTGCTATAATGCAAGTGTACATGTCTCTGGAGGGAGTGCTATTATACAAGTGTAGGTGTCTCTGGAGTGAATGCTATAATACAAGTGTACGTGTCTCTGCAGGGAGTGCTATAATGCAAGTGTACATGTCTCTGGAGGGAGTGCTATTATACAAGTGTAGGTGTCTCTGGAGTGAATGCTATAAAACAAGTGTACGTGTCTCTGGACGGAGTGCTATAATACAAGTTTACGTGTCTCTAGAGGGAGTGCTGTAATACAAGTGTACGTGTCTCTGGAGGGAGTGCTATAATACAAGTGTACGTGTCTCTGGAGGGAGTGCTATATTACAAGTGTACGTGTCTCTGGAGGGAGTGCTATAATACACGTGTACTTGTCTCTCGAGGGAGTGCTTTAATACAAGTGTACGTTTCTTGAAGGGACTGCTATAATACAAGTGTGCGTGTCTCTGGAGGGAGTGGAATAATACAAGTGTACGTGTCTCAGGAGCAAGTGCTGTAATACAAGTGTACGTTTCTTGAAGGGACTGCTATAATACAAGTGTACGTGTCTCTGGAGGGAGTGCTATAATACAAGTGTACGTGTGTCTGGAGGGAGTGCTATAATACAAGTGTAGGTGTCTCTGGAGGGAGTGCTATAATACAAGTGTACGTGTCTCTGGAGGGAGTGCTATAATACAAGTGTACATGTCTCTGGAGGGAGTGCTATAATACAAGTGTACGTGTCTCTGGAGGGAGTGCAAAAATACAATTGTACGTGTCTCTGGAGGGATACGATAATACAGGTGTACGTGTCTCTGGAGGGAGTGCTATAATACAAGTGTACGTGTCTCTGGAGGGAGTGCTATAATACAAGTGTACGTGTCTCTGGAGGGAGTGCTATTCTACAAGTGTACGTGTCTCTGGAAGGAGTGCTATAATACAAGTGTACGTATCTCTGGAGGGAGTGCTATAATACAAGTGTACATGTCTCTGGAGGGAGTGCTATAATACAAGTGTACGTGTCTCTGGCGGGAGTGCATCAATACAAGTGTACGTGTCTCTGGAGGGAGTTCGATAATACAAGTGTACGTGTCTCTGGAGGGAGTGCTATAATACAAGTGTACGTGTCTCTGGCGGGAGTGCATCAATACAAGTATACGTGTCTCTGGAGGGAGTGCTATAATACAAGTGTACGTGTCTCTGGAGGGAGTTCGATAATACAAGTGTACGTGTCTCTGGAGGGAGTGCTATAATACAAGTGTACATGTCTCTGGAGGGAGTGCTATAATACAAGTGTACATGTCTCTGGAGGGAGCGATGAATGGGTTAAATTGACTTGTTAAAAGATGGCCCCCTTACTCACTTCCTCTTTGCAGGTGAATAAAATTTACAGTGACAGATTTAGAAAAAGGCCATTTCCTTTTGAAGCAGGCAAAAACGTTTGACCACAATCACCCATGTGCTATGGAACTACACAAAAACATACAAATATGTTCTCTGACCCTAGCCTAGTCCGATTGTATAGACTGATAACGGATTAACCACACTGAAGTGTGATTTCTGTAGAATTAAAACTTGTAATGGAAATGCGAGTGTGGAGGTTCTGAATAGTGGTAGAAGTAAATGTGTAATGGAGAACATGAGGCTAAACTTGAAGAAGATTGAGCAAATTTACTAAGGAATTGGCATTGTGGGATGTGATAGGACACCTTTTTGTTTGCCCCCCCCTTTTTTTCCCTCGAAGCTGGCAGCTGTCCTTCATTCTGCCAGTGCATTTCACACTTCTTTTAGCCTCAACCTGTCACATTAACACCTCCTCTTGCCTTGATCATCTCTTAATGTCTCTTAATGTCTCTTAATCTCTCCTTTTGTTCTTTCATCCCCTCCCCCTTTCCCCAGCTTTATCCTTGCTTTAAATCTATTTCATTTCCTGCTTTATCCAGTTCTGACGAAGGGTCTTCGACCTGAAACGTTAACTCTGTTTCTCTCTCCACGGATGCTGCCTGGCCTGCTGAGTTTTTCCAGCGTTTTCTGTTGTTATTGTGATAGGACATAGCTGCCAATTAGAATGGGATATAAACCCCACATCTGAGGCAGTCTGGGCTGATGAAGCCTCTTAACTGTGTCAGATGACCCTGAGCTGATCATTGATTGATCCATGGGTGATCAAATGATCTGCAGATGATTGATTGATCGACGGGTGATTGATTGATCAATGGGTAATCGAGTGATCTACGGGTGATCGATTGATCTACAAGTGATCAATTGATCATGGGTAAGCCGGAATAGATTTGGCTCTTTTGCTGTTGTAAATTGTTCTGTGATGTGCCTGTCTATGCTGAACTAAGACACCTCGGGGATTAAATTGGGCGTGGGAATCGTGGTACGCAGTTAACCCGTGCCCTTTCATAGCGCTGCAGGCAGATCGTTAAATATGTGCTGCCTGATGATTTAAATGATTGCTGCATGTAGCCAGGGCTCCCCGCTGTTCATTGGCTGCATGCATCAGCAGGGGGCCCAATAGCGCAAGTGGCCAGCACTACTTAAAGGCAGCCTGCACCTCTTAAAGGGGAGGTGCGTTGGGGCTGCTAGAAGTGGTGTTTTTTTTTTGAAAAGTCAATCTGTGCTGTGATACTTTGAAGAATGGCTGAATATGCGAGAGAGCGAGCACCAAGGTTTTCAGACAATGCACTGGAGGTTTTGCTACAAGACGTGGAGAGAAGGAGGGACATCCTGTATCGGCAGGGGGACAGGAGGCTCTCCAGACATATACTGAGCAGGCAGTGGGAACAAGTAGCGGCAGAGGTCAATGCCAGGAGTGTAGCTTCAAGAACATGGATGCAGTGCAGGAAGAAGTTTAATGATCAGGCACAAGTTGTCAAGGTGAGTTCATCTTCAAATGGCATATCCTGCCAACTGTACCACTAGCCTCATCCACTGCTCAATTCACCACACCCCCAGCACCCACCTACCAACAATCTCTAGCAATCATTACTCAACCCTTCAATTCATGTGGTTTACCTCCCCCTCACACACAGCTATTTAACCCTGACAACCATATCTCACAAACATATTGCACTGACACACTTCCCTCTTTCTTGCAGGAGAAGGTGGCGTATAACAGCAGGCTGCAGCAAACAACTAGAGGAGGACATGCACGTCTGCATGTTTTAACCTCCATGGAGGAGACAGTGCTGGCCATCCTGGGAAGTGGCATCATTGAGGCCGTGGCCACCGGCGGGGCTGAAGCGATTGATGATGATTGATGATCAGCATACCTAATCCTCCTTCTCTCATCCCATTTCTCCCTCATCCCACAATCTCTTCTGACTGATAAGCTGTAGAGGGTATAAGCACGCACTTCTTACTTTCTCCTCTTCCCTCACCACAACCCAATCCTTGTTCCTTTTTCATTTCAGCTACCCAAGAACTGGAGCCTTCCCAGTCAGCAGAGGATGAGGAAGACCGTGAAGGTGAAGAGACACCATCACTCGATCTCACAGTCACAGCCACCAGCTCAGAGACTTACAATGTGCGTATTTTAGAGGCTAGGAGAGAGGAGGGATCTGCATGTGGTGAGACAGCAGGCACAAGTGCGCAGAAGTCAGGGCGGGGGGAAAGGATAGCACAGGTGCCAGCTCGCTGGAGGGTGAGGTCGCACACTGATTCTACTGCAGAGGACTCAGATGAGGACTTCGATGGGCCAGGCTACAGTTGAAGGCTGATGGGTGTACATAACCAAATGCTTGGTGCACTGGAAAGCTTGCCAGAAAGTTTGCGTTCAATGTCAAGGAGCTTGGAGGAGTCCAGCACCAACTTGGCACAGGGTTTTGCGCAGACCCTGGAGCCCATTCTTTCTAACATGGAACGGGTGGTCACCTCCATCACCACACCTGTGGAACCCACCATGATGCAGCATCTGACGGCCGATGTCTCAGCTTCCATTGCAGCACAAATAGCTTCCATCAAAGGTCTGAGTGCTGCAGTGGAAGCTCAGACTGCTGCCATCATGGCTCTGGATACCAGTTTTCAAAGGGGCTTCCAGGACATCACAGCAGTCCATCAGTCTGTTCTCCAACAGATCAGGAGGATTGCTGAGGCACTGCGAGACCAGCCAGACCACTCCCTGCAGACGATTCAAACTTTAGCCAAGTATAGGAATCCTCCAAAAAAGCCTAAAATTGCACCCGCAGCCAGAAGAAGTAACCCAGCGACTAACCTGTAAATACTTCATGATCCCTTTAAATAGCGCTGGCCGGGGGTCCTTCGTGCTGTTTAACGTTGTGTTCAGCTGCGTGAGGTTAAGACAGGGCGAAGGCTGGAGTGTGCAGTTGGAACATGGCAGCGGTGGCTTCAAATCAGCGTTGGACACTGATTGACGTTACAGACTGGCTGCTCCGCATGCTGCCGGCGGTCGTTAGCTGCGTGTGCGCAAACCCCTTTACCAAGATGGCGTCCTGCGCACTTCCCATCGGAGGTGCGCACGTGCATCTCGGACGTCATTTTCGAGTCTTAACTGGCTGTGTACGCCTACAAAACTGGCACTTGACGACCCAACTCAGCCCCCCTGAAGTGAGATTCGTGTATGTGAGGAAACTTGGTGCTAAATAAATAATCAATTCTTGAAACAAATCTATTTATTGGTGCGGTTTACCGTACTTGAGCCTAAGGTACGAATCCCCTCTCCCTGGCTAGGGAATCACAGTCTGGTTCACCAGATATAGCGGTCAGTAGTGGGGTACTTGAGACAGAGGTTCTCGAGGTCCCGACCCTATTCGTGACAACTGACAAAGCACTGCACTGTCGCAGGTGCCAACCTTGGGATGAGGCATTAAACGAGGCCCCTGTCTGCCCTCTCCGAAATCCCATGGCACCATTTAGAGAGCAAGGGAACGCCCTTATTGTCCTGACCAACATTCCTCCCTCAATCAACCAACATCAAAAACAGATTAACCGGTCAATCACCTCAGTGATGCTGGTGGGATCCTGCTGTGCATAAATTGCACATTGGAAGAAAAGAAAAACGAATCACACATTGTGAATGAAAAATGTCAAACGGGGTTGGGGAGAAGATGAAAGAGTGCAGGGTATGACCTAGGGTCGCGACGCTCCCGGATTATCCTGGAGTCTCCCAGAATAGAAGATTCATCTCCCGAACACTGCTGCAAACTACCCGGGGAGAAAAATATATTTGCATCTGTTTCTGCTTATAAAGTAGATGAGTGTGTCATCAGTAGCAACATAGAATCATAGAATCATAGAATGATACAGAATAGAAGGCCATATGGCCCATTGTCCCTATACCAGCTCTTGAAAGAGTGTAAGAAAATAAGCATGTGCTGTAATCTTTTGCTGTAAAAGTTTGCTGTAACTTGACCAAACTTAAAAGTTGACCAAATTTAATGTACCAGCATTCCTTGAGAGGTTTTCTGCTGAACAAATATAAAATAAACTGCGGTGACTGTGAACTGTGAAGGCTGCAAGCTGTTAATCAGATAAGGAAGCGACAGACCCTGAGCAAGAACAAACGGTTGGGCGTCACAAAGACCGGTACATCTTCAGGTAAATGGTGTGAACAGCCTTGGGGCCCCGGGGTCATGAAACGAGACACCTGTAGCTGAAGGGAGGAGACAGACCTTGGGAATTCTGCAAAACAGGACACAAGTTAACGAGTTTTGCACAATGTGTATTGTGACCAAAATGGCCGGCCGACCACATCTGCAAATAACAACGGTCGGCAGACTCAAGATGTGTGTGTTTGAGAGATTGACAGCTCAGACAACTTAAGCTGAACATTGGAGGAATGCCCCTCATGATGCCTGCAGGATGGAAATTTACAGAGAAGAACAAGAACTGTATAAAAGACAGTGACCTATTTGACACGTTGGACCCCCTGTGACCCATCTCATTGTCTTGGCTGTGCTCTGGTGTGTCTTTGATGTAATGCCTCCCTGAAAGATTGTATCTCTGCAGACAAATTGCTTTCTGTGTTTATATACTGTGTAATACTGTAGATTCCCTCATTGTACCTTTACCTGACGAAGGGGCAACAGCTCCGAAAGCTCGTAATTGTAAATAAATCTGTTGGACTATAACCTGGTGTTGTGCGACTTCTCATTTTTAAAGATATCAGCACTGCAGTCAGAAGGAGGTGGCCTGGCCAGTCATCTCACCTGACACGAAGATCGGCAATAGGACGTATGAGAATTTGAAATTAAGGGTTGCCCAGGCGATGGGGGCAGGAAAAGGGGATGCCTTCAAGGCTATGGCAGAGATAGAACAGGGACCCAATGAACCGCCCACAGCGTTTGCCGACAGACTATGGCAACCGGTGGAGGAGTAGAGCGCAAGCCGGCTTTGAGAGAGGGGCCAGAAATCACTGGCTCCGGGCTCTGATATCTCAGAGTCTGTCATGTCTACGGTCCGCCATGTCGGACTTTGATCCCACAGACGAAAATAACACTGAGGAAAGGGTTTCGAGGAAACTAACTTTGGTGTTTGAAAGAAGACAGCTCGATAAAAGAAACACAGGGGCGATTAACAAACCAAAGGGCAAGGTGTGTGAGATGAAGGAAACAACCCCTAAGAAATGGCAATTCGAGGGCTCCACTGAAAAGAAGGAAAAGATGTGTTAAAACTGTGGAGGGAAGGGCCATTTTTCCCGGGAGTGCCGGAAGCCCCGTAAGTATAAAACTGAACCCAGAGATGTTCCTGGCGAGCCCCGCCCCCCCCACCCCCCGTGAGGAGGAGGTCGAATATAACAGCTAGACTAATTTCTAAATGTGTGCAGGAATGCTTGGAAGGGTTGGAGAAAAGGCAGGGGAACATCCATGCTGCCCATGGTGAGGACTGTGGAGAGACACAGGCATGAAGGGGCCGCGCCCAGCCCGAGTACCTGTGTCCACTCAGGTCAATCTCAATCTTAGGCAGTCCCTCGGAACCGAGGATGACTTGCTTCCACATTAAAAATGAGTTCTCAGGTGACTGATGAGTCCAATGCGGGACCTACAGCCTCTGTCACAGGTGGGGCAGACGGTGGTTGAAGGGGCGGGTGGGTGTGGGGTGCTTGGGTTGACGTGCGCTACTTCCACTGTTTGCGCTTGGCTTCCGCTTGCTCCCGGCGAAGAGACTCGAGGTATTCGGCGCCTTCCCGGATGCTTCTCCTCCACTTCGTGCGGTCTTGGGCCAGGGATTCCCAGGTGTCGGTGGGGATGTTGCACTTTTTCAAGGGGGCTTTGAGGGTGTCCTTGAAGCGTTTCCTCTGCCCACGTGGGGCTTTCTTGCCATGTCGGAGCTCCGAGTAGAGCGCTTGTTTTGGGAGTCTCGTATCGGGCATGCGGACGATGTGACCCGTCCATCGGAGCTGATCGAGCGTGGTCAAAGCTTCGATGCTGGGGATGTTGGCCTGAACGAGAACACTGACGTTGGTGCGCCTATCCTGCCAATGGATTTGCAGGATCTTGCGGAGGCAGCGTTGGTGGTACCTCTCCAGTGCTTTGAGGTGCCCGCTGTACATGGTCCATGTCTCTGAGGCATACAGCAGGGCGGGTATCACTACTGCTCTGTAGACCATGAGCTTGGTGCCGGGTTTGAGGTCCTGGTCTTCAAACATTCTCTTCCTCAGGCGACCGAAGGCTACCCACTCAGGTACGACGAATATGGTAGACCTTGTGTAGACATCATTGTTGAGGGGAAGAAGGGAGATTATTTGGTTGACACCGGAGCATCTAGCACAGTGGTACATTCCCCCTCTCCAATGAGGCCACCTCGATCGAGTGGGGAACCATATGTGTTGGGTGGTTTCACGGGCAATTCAATGGCTGGGGCGGTGTCTAAACCCTTAAATTTTAAAGTAGGACCCTGTCAAACTAAGTGGACATGCATATTAATGAAGTGGGTTCAACCGGGATTGGGGGTCCTAGGCGCGGATTGGATGTTAGAGCACAATGTGATAGTAGACATGCACAACGACTGCCTGTGGGGAGGAATGGAGAGTCGCGACGAAGTGGTAGTAATACCTCCAAGACATGGAGAGGCTTGGGTGGTGACCCCGACAGGCCCCTACGATTTACAAACTTTAATAGTCAGAGTGCCAGAAAGGTACGTGGCCGTAGTTAATGCCAACAAAGAGGTTTTTGCCACGCATAAGCACGACTGGGAGGGTGACAGGGGTAGAAGTCAGGGTAGGAGGACAGCCCATGCTCCGCCCACAAAAACAATATACCTTCCCCAAAGCAGCAGAGGGGGACTTGGAAAAGCTGTAACATCCCTTGTGGAACAAGGAATCATGAGACCCTTGGCTACACACGTGAACTCTCCTGTATGGCCAGTAAAGAAGCCAGACGGCTCCTGGCGAATGACCATCGATTATAGGGTGTTGAACAAGAACATCCCTGCTTGTGCCCCTACAGTAGCAGCCGTAGTAGATCTGACTGGTAACAGCCCCAGGCATGCCACAATATCTACGGTCCTAGACATATCAAATGGATTTTGGTCCATCCCATTACACCCCGAGGATCAGTACAAATTTGCCTTTACCTTTAAAGGACAACAGTATACATGGACTTGCCTTCCACAGGGATTCCATAAAAGCCCCTCTATTTTTCATCAGTGCATGGAAGCATGCCTAAAGGAGTTCAGTCGCCCAGATCAACTGATACAGGAAATAGACGACTTACTGTTGTTTTCCGAAAGTGAAGGAGAACATGGAAAACTTTTGGATGAGTTGCTGGGACTGCTTAAGGCACAGATAGGGCAAGAGGAGGTTCAGTTTCTGGGACTCACTATTCGACCAAGGGAACGCGCGATAGATGAGGCTAAGCGTAAGACGGTGCAGGAGTTACCGCGACCAGGCTCGGTAACTGCTCTCCGATCATTTTTGGGCCTAACAGGTTACTGTAGGGAATTCATTGAGAACTACGCAGCTACAGTGGGCCCCTTACTGAGATTACTGAAGAAGGGTGTGGAATGGGAATGGGAATGGGATGGGAATGTGAGGAAGCCTTTGTCCAATTAAAATGAGGCCTACAGACAGCTCCGGCTTTGGGAGCTGTCGATCCTGGGAAAAGCTTCTATTTGGAAGTGGCAGCTACGGATGCCAGTCTGAGTGCTATCCTTATGCAGGAAGTGCACCATCACATGAGACCGGTGGCCTATGCCTCCAGAGTCCTGGCAGAAGTGGAAAGAGACTATTCCACTTGCGAGCGACATCTGTTAGCTACCTTTTTGGGCTGTGAAACATTTTGTGGTGTTCACAGGAACCCAACCTGTCACTCTATTAACCCATCACACCCCAACCCGTTTACTCTTAGACGGAAGAATCAAGGAGGAAACAGTGTCTAGTGTACGACTAGCTAGATGGATATTACTGTTAGAAGGCATGGACAGACAAAGAGATCAAAGAAGTAACCAGGGATAAGTTCCTAAATGACTTGTGGGAAGCCCTGAGAGAGTTGTACCTGGGCGCCGTCCACAATATCGGAAGGGCCCACCAAGGCAAGTGATTACTTCTAGCCCCGAGTAAGCCACAGGAATGGGAGGTCGGTAGCCAGGTGATGGTTCGAAACTATGCAAGGGTGGATGTGTTCGAACCCTTGTATAAGGGACCATACAGTATCGTCGATAAGGCTAGCCCCATGGTGTATGCAGTTCAGCTACCCAAGAGAGTTAAATGGTTTCATATTAACCAGATGAAGCTTTTTCAGCCCACAAGCAGGTCAAGGAGACAACAGGCCACAATTATGAGCATGACTGGGATGCAGCCAGTCTACTGGGATGATACGGGGGAAATGCCCAATGCCGCACCTCCCCAGGTACAGTATGATCCAAGTGAAGGTGGACAGGGCGCGGGAGCTGTAGAAACCTCCTCGGCACCAGGTCCGGAGCCACCTTCTACCCGAAGACGAGACTTACAGATTCTTACCACCCCACAACGTAGTAAACGAAAGAGAATGACACCCCTAAAATTGAGATTTTCTCAGTACTAAAAGCCGAAATGGCTAATGGTAGAGGGAAGGGTACAGGACGGTAAGTGATACTCCGTTTTGTCCCCTTCTTCCTACAGGTGAGGACCAGGCGAAAGATGAATAAAATGAAGAAATTGTTCTGGCCAATGATTGGGATTCTGCGCTATCTAGAAGATTTAACATTAGCCCATTCGGTATACTGGACCATACATTACAGTCCACCCTCAACCTTCAACAAGAAGGGACCCCACCAGAAAAGGGAGGGAGCCACAATAAGTTGCTGAGACAATTTAAAAGGAAACTTAGGGGGAAAAATTCGGTTGATTAGCGCCTCCCGTTAGTGCCCTAAAAGGGCGCTAACGGGGCGCAAAGCGATGTTTGCGCCGCTGGCGAAATTGCCGACATTTTGCGGCGGCGCTAAACACTACCGCCACGATCTGTGCCCGGGTAGCGCCCCGGACCAGATATTGAGTGGCGCCCCCTGCCTTTCCGCCTGCCGCTAGCAACGACAGATAGAGGGGAACGTTTTGCAGTCGGGAAGGGGCTGGGGGAGCGCTATTTAAAGGCGGCCGCTTCCTGCCTTTTTTTGTTGGCGACATTTTTGCACCTCGCATTCTGAGAGAGAGAGAGAGACTTCTGGAGAGATTCAACGCTGTGTGAAGGAGTTTTGGCTACTGACCTTCCTTGCATCGATTTACAAGAGACTTGGGGGCTGCACTGATTCGGGGCGTCGTCCTGCACTTGCAGAATCGGAGGCATCAGAGACGCAGAGAGAGAGTGGCAAACATGGCCAGAGGGAGGAGGGCCAACAGGCCTCTGCACAGGAGACCTTACCCTTCCAGGGTATTCCGGGAACAATTCTTCTACATTCATTTGTCTGAGGAGCAGTGTTTGCGCAGGCTGCGCTTCAGCAAGGAGGTGGTCACTGAGCTCTGCCACCTGCTGCAGCCAGATCTGCAGCCTCAACTGAGGACCAGGATGTCTCTGTCGGTGGCAGTGAAGGTGACGGTGGCTCTGAATTTTTATGCCAGCGGTTCCTTTTAAGCATCTACTGGGGACATCGCCAATACCTCCCAGTTCGCGGTCCATTGTTGTATCCGGGAGGTGACAAATGCCCTGTATAAAAGGAGACGCCAGTACATCTGTTTCCCCATGACCCGGGCCAAACAGCATGAACGCGCAAGTGGCTTTGCGAGGATAGCGGGTTTCCCCATGGTGCAGGGCGCCATTGACTGCACGCATGTGGCATTGCGGGCACCGCATGAAAATGCAGAGGTATTCCGAAACCGCAAGGGCTACCACTCCTTAAATGTGCAGTTGGTCTGTGACCACACACAGCTCATACTCGCCGTCAATGCTCGCTATCCTGGCAGCAGCCACGATGCTTTCATCCTGCGCCAGACTGGTGTGCCAGACCTTTTCCAGGCACCGCATGACCCAAGTGCATGGTTCTTCGGGGACAAGGGTTATCCACTCTGCACCTGGCTGATGACACCGCTCCGTAACCCCAACACCCCTGCCGAGCTGCGGTATAATGAGAGCCATAGCACCACCAGGAACATCATTGAGCAGAAGATCGGCGTGCTCAAGCAACGGTTCCGCTGTCTGGACCACTCAGGAGGAGCCCTGCAATACTCGCCTGAGCAAGTCTCCCTCTTCATAGTTGTGTGCTGCATGCTTCACAACCTTGCAATCCTGAGGACCCAACCAATGCCACCAGGGATTGGTGCACCACCTGAGGAGGAAGAGGGAGAGGAGGAGGAGGAAGAGGAGGAGGATGATCAGCAGCAGCACTGACGTTGGAGGGGAGGCGCACAATGTTGCCACTGCAAGGGCCATCCGTCAACGGCTGATAACAAGCCGCTTCTAGGCCCCTACTCAGAAGATGGCTTCTGGCATGGAGAACAACATCATGGAAAGCAACCCGCACCCCCTATAGCCGGCCAAAGCAGCAATGATTCCAAAGGCCAAAAATTTAAATTTTGAATACAACAACTTTTTTTTTAACAAGCTCTGTGTGTGTCATTTATTCAGGACAAACAATTAGAAACAAACAAAACAAATCATGAATTAACAGAACTGGTTCTCACAAGCTGGAGATAAACGGCAAAACAGTAAACAAATGTAATCACACAAACCTCGACCTTTACTACAAACATTCCCACCATTTATTTAGACCTCCTACTGTTTGCCCCTTGAGGGTGATCTCCATCCCCTGCGGACTTCCCCCCCTTCCCACCCTACTGCTCCTCCGTAATGGGGCCCCAGTGGCTGCAGCAAGGCTGGTGGAAGGCTGCTGAATGTCAGATGCAGTGACTACAGATGCCCTTGAAGGACGCCCTCGACCAGCTCTGGGCCTGGAGGGCCCGGCTGCAGACTGCACCAACTCTGCGTGGGCGGCAGCAGTCTGGGCTGGCTGTGTTGCAGGCGGTGGCAAGTGCAATGGGGAAGTGCCAGTGGTGGGAGCAGGAATGCTGTCATCCTGAGAGAGAAAAATGAGAAGTCGCACAACACCAGGTTATAGTCCAACAGATTTATTTAATTTTACAAGCTTTCGAAGCAGTTCGCTCCTTCGTCAGGTAAGTTAGCAATGAGAGAATCTCCCAGAATTCACAATTTAAACCCAGACAAAATCTATTCACATTATTCGCTACAACAAAGAGCACAGCCAGGACAATGAGATGTGTCCCAGGGGGTCCAACGTGTCAAACCACCTGCTGGCTGCATATCCTGTCAATTTGTGTTCTTGTGTTAGCCTTTTTAAAAAAAAAAACCAAAAAAAAAAAACCAAAAAAAACACCTGGGAAGACCGGCCATGATGTCAAGTCACGTTCTGTATCGTGACATGAACCCGATATCGCGATTGAGGCCTGAGAGAGGACAGCACCTTCCTGCTCGACCGACACACTGGCACTCCCAAGGGACAGTAACTCAGCATCCGGAGCAATCTGCTCGAGCACAGATTGCTGGCCTGGTGCTGCACTGTGAGAGCCCCGGGGCAATGTGGCCGAACCAACGAGAATGGCAGCAGTCAGTGCTTGCGTGACATCAATCTGAGACTGCATGAGACCAGTCTCAGACTGGATGGCAGCAGCCAGTGACTGAATTGCAGCACTAAGCCGTTGCGTTGCGTCGGCCTGTGCTGCAGTGGAGTGCTCCACACTCTGTGCCAGTCCATCCATGCTTTCGGGCACCCTTGCCATTGCACCCATGAGCTCAGTGTCCATGCTCAAGGCCTGGCTATTCATGGCCGCGATGACGCGCTCCTCCTCTGCGTCCAGTGCAGCAGGACTAACTTGCCTACTCGCCCTCCGGGGAGATGGCCCCCGAACTTCCCTACCCCCATGGTGCTGCTGCAGCCCGCTGGGTCCCGGAGCTTCGCCCTCATCAGACCCTTCCCGCCTGCTCCCCTCCAGGGAAGACATGGTCCCAGTGTGGGCATGGGCTCCCTCGGGAGACGCAGGCGCTGAGGCTCCGGCTTCCTCTTCCTCCTCGCCTGGGATGTCGCTGCCACTGGTTGGTTGAGGGACAGGCTGGTCAGCTGGTGGTTCACTATCTGAAAGCAGGGAGGTACAAGAGTGGCTTTGGCGTGAGGACAGGGGGGCAGTAAGGGAGCAAGGACTGGAGACATTTAGTAAGTTGGATTGAAAGTGTAAAAGGCTGGTGTTGTGAGGGGCAAGTGGTGTGAGAGAGGAGAGAAAGCTGATGAACATACCATTGCTGTCCCCAAGGGGGTCGACCTCTCCAGCGGCCACGGCACCTATCACCTGGCTGGCAATGATCCTGTGCACTCTCGCCTCCAAATTGCTGAGGGTCTGCAGCTCAGCCGGTCCTCCTCCTGTGCGTTGCTGCTGGCGCCTGTTATGAGAGAGATGGGCTGCAAGAAAAAGGACAGTGTCTGAGTGAATGTGCGGCCAGGTGCTTGCCTGTGTGCCTCCCATAGTTGAATAGCCCATAATGTATGCAGCCATGTGCTTACCTGATGTGCCTCCCATAGTTGAATAGCCCTTAATGTATGCAAGGTGTGGAATGTGCATGTGTGTTTTATGAGATGGCCATCGGTCTTGGATGAGTGTTGGGCATTTGGGGTTTTTAAACCCTCTGGGCACAGAGTGAGGTTGAGATGGAGGGATGTAGAGGTATTGAAAAGCAGCCACTCACCCTGACCACCCGAGTGAGGTCATTGAACTTCTTCCGACATTGGGTGTGGGTCCTGGGCACCAGGCTCCTGGAGGAGACGTGCTGAGCCGCCTCCCTCTAGACTCTTCTGTATTCGCGTGGCAATGGTCTCCTGCCACTCTTTGGGTAGAGTACTGCCCTTCACCGCTCCACAGCGCCAACCAGAGCCACCAAGGCCTGGTCGCTGAAGCACTGAGCTCTTTCCCTGGGCCTCTCCATTGTTGGCTCCAGCAGAATTGATGTACAGGTCTCTCCAGACTGAGTTTGGAGTCGGAGGTGATAATTAGCGCCAGGTGCTAAACTTTGCGGCCGGCCGATAATTGCGCACCAAACAGGGCGATACCGAATTTCTCTCCCTTAAAGTTTTACCGACACAGCTTCTGTGCCGAGACAAATTTAAAACATAGGATTTGCTGAGTGACAGGAACCTTAAAGGATGCTGGATTCTCAGCTTGTGTGAAAGTGTGTATTAAAAATGTGGAAGTTTTCTGTCTTTGAAAGAAGGTGTCTGTTATGTTTATTTTAGCTCCACCCATGCTTCTGTGCAGAGAGCTAAAAGCTGTTTAACCCATTGTACTCTTGTCTTGAATGTTGGACAAGCATGTACTGTTTTAAGTTTGTTAATTGATTTATGTATGTATGCACATGTATTATTTGAGAGATACTTGAGCCATGTTTTGGTTTTTGAACTGAGTTAGCACTTCGAGTTCATAACCTGTTACAGGGGTCAATATTTCTAAGTTGTGTGAATGTGGTTGTTTAAGTATGTTTATTTCAATTTAAGTTTGTGCATCCAAAATTGAATTACATTTTAAGTTAAAGATGCAGGTGTGAATTTATTTTGACTATGATTTACGCGGCTATGAAATGCACAAAAGACAGTTTATTTTACATTTGTTCAGCAGAAAGCCTCTCAAGGAATGCTGGTACATTAAATTTGGTCAACTTTTAAGTTTGGTCAAATTACAGCAAACTTTTACAGCAAAAGATTACAGCACATGCTTATTTTCGTACAAGAGCTATCCAATTAGTTCCACTCCCCTGCTCTTTCCCCATAGCCCTGCAAATTTTTTCCCTTCTAGTATTTATCCAATTCCCTTTTGAAAGTTACTATTGAATCTGCTTCCACCGCCCTTTCAGGCAGTGCGTTCCAGATTATAACAACTCGCTGCGTAAAAAAAACGATCCTCATGTCGCCTCTGGTTCTCTTGCCAATCACCTTAAATCGGTGTCCTCTGGTTACTGACCCTCCTGTCACTGGAAACAGTTTCTCCTTATTTACTCTATCAAAACCCTTCATGATTTTGAACACCTCTATCAAATCTCTCCTTAACCTTCTCTGCTCGAAGAAGAACAACCGCAGTTTCTCCAGTCTCTTCACATCCCTGGTACCATTCTAGTAAATCTCTTCTGCACCCTCCACAAAGCCTTAACATCCTTCCTAAAGTGTGGTGCCCAGGATTGGCCACAATACTCCAGCTGAGGCCTAACCAGTATTTTATAAAGTTTAGCAGAACTTCCTTGCTTCTATTTATAAACTCAATGTCTTTATTTATAAAGCCAAGGATCCCATATGCCCTTTTTAACGGCCTTCTCAACTTGTTTTGCCACCTTCAAAGATTTGTGTACATACACCCCCAGGTCTCTCTGTTCCTGCACCCCCTTTTAAGATTGTAGCATTTAGTTTATATTGCCTCTCCTCATTCTTCTGACCAAAATGTATCACTTCACACTTCTCTCCGTTAAATTTCATCTGCCATGTGTCTGCCCATTTCAGTAGTCAGTCTGTGTCCTCCTGAAGTCCATTACTATCCTCCTCATTGTTTACTACATTTCCGAGTTTCGTTTTGTAAAATTGCAGAATCGCAAAAATAAATTTTACACAAACTTCTTGGTCGTTTTGTTTTCCAGGTTGACTCACAACAAAGTTGAACAAACAGGAGGGCTGGGACCCTCCCAGGATGTAATGGGACCCTGATACATGCCTGCTCCAACCGATAAATGGATAGAGCCATTTCTGGAGTGCTGGGGATTATGGGTATTGTACGCCACCATTATTGACTGATTGCCGTGGATGATGGATGCGTTGGGCGACCGATAGCGGGAGCATGGCGGCCTGGGTGGTTGTAGGCCGGAGGAAATGTGATGAAACCTCCCAGAATGTGTGCAGCCAAAGTTGATGATCCTACACTGACCATGTCCACTCACTGCAGAGCAGCAGTCAGCTCTGGCTCAGTGGGTAGCATTTCCGTCTCCGAGTCAGAAGGTCGTGGGTTCAAGCATCTACCAACCATTCAGTAACCAAGGAAGTTCCTCCAAGGACATGAGCTCGAAATCCAGGCTAACACTCCAGCGCAGTACCGAAGGAGTGCTGCACTGTCGGAGGCGCCGTCTTTCGGATGAGACGTTAAATCGAGGCCCCGTCTGCCCTCTCAGGTGGATGTAAAAGATCCCGTGGCACTATTAGAAGAAGAGATGGGGAATTCTCCCCGGTGTCCTGGCCAATATTTATCTTTCAACCAAATGAGCCTTTCACTGATCTCCAAGTTTGTGGGATCTTGTTGTGCAGAAAATGGCTGCTGCATTTCCTACATTACAACAGTGACTACACTTTATTGGCTGTAAAGCACTTTGGGATGTCCTGAGTTTGTGCAAGGTGCATAGAAATGCAAGTCTTTCTTTCTGGATTTTCCTGTTGTATTCATTGCCCATTATTCTTATTTCTCTAGACTAATCAGATTCTTTCTGCTGTCGTTTCGCTGTTTCCCATTGGGCAGCTGGCCTGTGCAGGTTCAGGACAGGGCATCCCCAGGGAGAAGTGTCAATAATTGCAAGCAGCTCTGCAGATCAGAGATTCGCAAATGGTTGCCCTCATGATCAGATATCAAGGAGTATTGACAGATACCTGGGAGCAGTTCATGCACCCGCCTTTATGGTGCATGGCACGGGGAAAAAGAAGGGGAGGGGAAAGCAGAGTGTTGAGGGAAGGGGATGGGGAAATGGGGAAATGGGGAAATGGGGAGTGTCGATTGAAGGGGGAAATGGGGAGTGTTGGAGAAGAAGGGGATTGGGGAGTGTTGAGGGAAGAGAGGGGAATGGGAATTGTCAAGGCAAGTGGAAATGGAGCTCGTCTGGGGAGGGAGGGAGGGAGGGGGGAAATATGGAGGGTTGATGGAAGGGGAGGGGGAAAATGGTGTGTGTCGGGGTAGAGGGGTAAATGGGGAGTGTCAGAGGGTAGGGGTAAATGGGGAGTGTCAGAGAGAAGGGGAGGGGTAAATAGAAAGTATAGATGGCAGGGGAGTGGGAAATGGGGACGGTCAGGAGGAAGGGGAATGGGGAGGGTCTAGAGCAGGGGAGGGGAAATTGGGAGTGTCGAAGGAAGGGCAGGGGGTAAATGGCGAATGTTGAGTGAAGGGGAGGGGAAAGGGAGAGTCTGGGGAAGGGAAGGAGAATTGGGGAGTGTCAGGAAGGGGAGTGGGGTAAATGGGGTTTCATCCTCAATTAACTGCAACAATGTAACCGTATTCTTCGGTGCCAGTCATAAACTGGAATTGCCAACTTTCAGAGGTAGATTTAAGTGGGTAAAGCGGGACGAACACAGATAGAACCCCCCCCCCCCTGCCTCACAAAAAAATTGAAAGTGGTGGCGGGGTGGGGGGGGGGGGGGGGTTGGAAAGAATTTTTATTGGAAAATTTTGCAATGAATTTATTGGAATCCTCTGACCAATTATTATTCGTGTTGAAAAAAAGTTACAATGCAAGGGTGCAGAATGAGCCTCAAAACAGTGACCTGTTTTTGGAGATTTAAAATTCTGGGTAGACATTTTGAAGTGGGCCCAGGGCATGACAGGGACTTGGCACGGCTGGTTCGTTATTTTTTTACCACTTCGCCATTTCTGAACTCATCACGGTCACAAAAAAGTTACCCACCCTGTAAAAGTTACAGAGATTAGAGAAAAATAATGTCAATCATTTCTTTGCAAATCATGGGTCTGGTTGAGGGTGGGGTGGGGAGGTTGTGGTTTGTTTTCTGGAATGTTCTGAAAGTGATAGCAGCACACATCCTGTGTAATGGTTGCTGGAAAGGTGGGGAAAGAGAGGCAAGATGGCATCAGCCAGGGGAGAAAAAGACAAGTTGGGATGTTCAGGGACTTTGCACAGCTGCTGGTTGGGGGCGCAAGGCAGCTTTCTGTCACCTCCCTTCCGATCCGCCGTGCTGCATTTGTTTAAGATCCACTGGCTCTGCCTCTCTCTCTCCGCTACCAATCCTTTTGCCATCTTATTTAACATGGGCACTGAAGGGGGGGAGAGGGAGGAGGTTGGCAGCTCTGGGAGCGGCGGCTGCTGGGCATGCGCCGGGCGCCGCGGGGGCCGCCGGGAGCTGTAGTCCGAGCCCCGGTTGGAGGCGGTGGGAGGACCGCGCCGGAGGACTACAGGTCCCGGCGGCCGCCGCGGCACACACTCGCCCTCTCCCCCCTCTCTCTCTCTCCTCACTTGAGCGATCGGCAGCAATGAGGGAGTGAGTGAGTGAAGGAAGCCTGGAGTTAACATCAAGGGAAGGGCAGCCACCCAGGCAGCTGGCACAGGAGGAGGGTAAGTCCAGCTAACCCACCCCACCCCAGGGTGGGGGCATTCTGGTGGGTGGGGAGATGGCAGGGGGTGGTGGGGGGCAGGGCAGGGTGCTGTATGTGTGGGGGGCGGGTACAGGTGCCAGCTCAGCTCAGCCCAGCCTTGCTCATTCCCAGCTCCTGTCGGAATTACATTGTCCCACTTGCTGGATACATTTTATATACCTGCATCCAAATGAGATACATTGTGTTTACTGCACTCACCTATAGTGGGGCATGGAGAGCGAGAGAGAGAAGTGTTTCAATGCACAACAAAACTTTACAACTTGTTCCACACATCTCCCACTCCTCTCCAAAAAATAATTATTCAAAAGTGTTTGGAGCATTTGCTTAGTGACAGGCCGAGCTTGACTCCACCCCTCCCCACCCCAGCCCACCAGCACCACCTGTACATTTTCTTTGCAGTATATATTTTTTATATTATCTCTATATTTAAAAAAAGTATTTTAGTCCAATTTATTTTTGCTACAGGTACAAATTTTCTACAATTTAAAAAGTCATTTTTTTTTTAGATGTTCTTGCCTCGTGCCATTAAGTTGTCTCTTGGGATGTTTAATGTTTGGTGTTGGCTCAGAGACTTGTTTTCAGCAAGCCATGGGCTGCTGGCTGTTTTCCGAATGGTTTAGGCGTGTGTGTGTGTGTTCCCTGGGTGCAGTACACTTAGTACTGGGGTCATTTGACTCGCTTTTGCTCTGGAACCTTACTGTTTTGGGGCATATTTTTGTGCCTTAAGGCTGGGGAGCGAATATAACCTAAGGATCTTATTTGACCAATTGTGAGAGTGATAAATTCTTGGTATTTGTGTTCTGTGTCATCTGTTTCTGGTGATATGTTTATGGCCTGTAGATGCAGCCAGTTGAATTAAAACTTGTAGTGTCAGTCTTAAAAAATTCAAGAGTGGCAATTAAAAAGGGAGCAAATGTTGCTTAACACCCCCTCCCCACACTCACACAGATACAGATACCCTCTCCGCACACTGCCATCCCCTCACACAAACACACCGACACCCTCCCGCACACATTGACACCCCTTCCACATACACCCCCCACACGCATCCCCCCACCCACACCCGTCTCTCCCCCACACCCACACCCCCCAACACCCACACCCCCCCCCACACACGCCTCCCACCCACACACGCACCCCCACACACCCCTCCCCCCCACAAACCTCCCCCTCACCCCCCCACATGCATCCTCCCCACCCACGCAACCCCCATCACACGCACCACACGCGCCTCTCCCCCCCCCCCACACGCGCCTCCCCCCCACACACCCCTCCTGCCCACACACCCCCTCCCCCCCCCCACACGCACCCCCCCCCCCACACGCACCCCCCCCACACGCCATTCCCGCCCACACACCCCCTCCCCCCCCCCCCCCACACCACCCCCCCCCACACGCACACACCCCCCCCACACGCACCCCCCCCACACGCGCCTCCCCCCACCCCCCACACGCGCCTCCCCCCCCCCACACGCACCCCCCCCACACGCCACCCCCCCCCACACGCGCCACCCCCCCCCACACGCGCCCCCCCCCCACACGCGCCACCCCCCCCCCACACGCGCCACCCCCCCCCACACGCGCCACCCCCCCCCACACGCGCCTCCACCCCCCCACACGCGCCTCCCCCCCCCACACGCGCCTCTCCCCCCACGCGCCCCTCCCCCCACGCGCCCCTCCCCCCCACGCGCCCCTCCCCCCCACGCGCCCCTCCCCCCACGCGCCCCTCCCCCCCACGCGCGCCTCCCCCCCACGCGCGCCCTCCCCCCCACGCGCGCCTCCCCCCCACGCGCGCCTCCCCCCACACGCCCCTCCCCCCACACACGCACCCCCCACACACGCCCCCCCCCCACACCACCCCCCCACAACGCACCTCCCACACACGCACCCCCCCCACACGCACCCTCCCCACCGCACCCCCCCCCACACACACCCCCCCCCACACGCAAACCCCACCCCACACGCACCCCCCCCCCACACGCACCCCCCCCCCCACACGCACCCCCCCCCCACGCGCCCCCCCCCCCCACCGCACACCCCCCCCCACACGCACCCCCCCCCACACGCACTCCCCCACACGCACCCTGCACGCCCCCCCCCACACACGCGCCCCCCCACACACACGCACCCCCCCCCACACACGCACCCCCCCCCACACGCACCCCCCCACACACGCACCTCCCCCACGCACCCCCCCCCCCCACACCACGCCCCCCCCCACACGCGCCGCCCCCCCACACACACGCCCCCCCCCACACCCCCCCCCCACACGCGCCCCCACCCCACACGCACCCCCCCCCACACGAACACCCCCCCACACGCACACCCCCCCCCCACACGCCGCCCCCCCCCCACGCGCGGCCCCCCCCCACACACGCGTCTCGCCCCAATACACATGCGCCTCCCCCCCAATACACACGCGCCGCCCCCCCAATACACACACGCACCCCCACACACGTGCACCTCCCCCACACACACACACACACACTTCATAATATGACAGCTGTGCCATCATTAAGCAAGAAATGTACGGTGCTGATCTACCGACTGCACTGATGTTGCCTGCATTAGCTGGGACTGTTGTTCGGGCCTCCTCTCCCCAGTGACAGTTCCCTTGTCAATGAATGGGCCAACCCAAGGCAGAAACGGCTGGGACAAGGGATCCAATTGTTCTTTTAGGAAGCGATAAGGGCACCGGTTCTAATTACTCACCCTGTGTCAGTGGCACCTGGTGACCTTTATGACAGGTGAGATGAAGACAGCGAGTTACCATAGCAACGGGCCCTTCCTGTGGAATCCCATCACTAACCTTAATTTTTTTTTTTTACATTTTCTGTGAAATGAGAGTATGTTTAAAAGAGTCCAAGTAAGTGTACTACTCAAAGGATCAAGGAAAGATCTGTTCTACGTTTAGCCATATTCCCCTTGGATTCTCTTAACATTAATTAAAGGCAGTGTTATGTGTAGGAAGCTAGAAGTTGACCGAGGGGTCAGAATAGTAGATTCTGGCAACAAAATCCCATCCAATATCTCTGGCCATAATTGCGTACGGTGGCGTAGTGGTTATATTACTGGACTAGATGCCTAGACCAGTAATCTAGAGAACGTGAGTTTAAGTCCCAGCAGGGCAGTTTGAGAATTTGAATACTTTTTTTTATAAAAGATCTGGCAATTAAAAGCTGGCATCAGTAAAGTGACTATGAATCTGTTGGATTGTCATTAAAAACCCAACTGGTTCACTGATGTCCTTTAGGGAAGGTACATAAATACTGTGGCAACAAGAGCAGGTCAGAGGCTAGGTATTCTGCGGCGAGTGTCTCACCTCCTGACTCCCCAAAGCCTTTCCACCATCTACAAGGCACAAGTCAGGAGTGTGATGGAATACTCTCCACTTGCCTGGATGAGTGCAGCTCCAACAACACTCAAGAAGCTCGACACCATCCAGGACAAAGCAGCCCGCTTGATTGGCACCCCATCCACCACCTTAAACATTCACTCCCTCCACCACCGGCGTACCGTGGCTGCAGTGTGTACCATCTACAAGATGCACTGCAGCAACTCGCCAAGGCTTCTTCGGCAGCACCTCCCAAACCCGCGACCTCTTCCACCTAGAAGGACAAGGGCAGCAGGCGCATGGGAACACCACCACCTCCAAGTTCCCCTCCAAGTCACACACCATCCTGACTTAGAAGTATATCGCCGATCCTTCATCGTCGCTGGGTCAAAATCCTGGAACTCCCTCCCTAACAGCACTGTAGGAGTACCTTCACCACACAGACTGCAGCGGTTCAAGAAAGCGGCTCACCACCACCTTCTCAAGGGCAATTAGGGATGGGCAATAAATGCTGGCCTTGCCAGCGATGCCCACATCCCATAAGCAAATTTTAAAAAAAACTGTCATCCTCACCCAGTCTGGCCTATATGTGACTCCAGTCCCACTCCAACGTGGTTGACTCTTAACTGCCCCCTGAAGTGGCCGAACAAGTTGTAGCAAACCGCTACAGAGAACAGCACTGTGGGAGTGCCTTCACCACACGGGCTGCAACTGTTCAAGAAGGCGGCCCACCACCACCTCGTGGGCAACTAGGGATGGACAATAAATGCTGGCCTTGCCAGCGACGCCTGTATCCCGAGAATGAATACTGATAATTTTTTAAAAATCCAATACTGTGGCTATGATTTTGGAAGTTACAAATAGGCATGCGGCGGTACATGTGGTTTTGCATGTCGACTCTTCATCTCGCAAACAGCCTGCGCCCTGTGAGGCACCCAATTTTATTTCAAGGACATGTAACACCCTGGTTATCTTCTTTCATTTTGGAGAGTATTTTGTTGTTGAGGGCTTGTGGAGATGATGGTGCTTCCCAATCCCCCAGCTCACTGGTTTTAGGTTCACAGAAGGCACAATGGAAATTGGAAAAAGCAACCAGTTTCAATATCTCTTTACCATCCAATTTCTGTCATCCATTTGTGGTGAATTTCTGGTCAGATACTTGGATAGACTCGTTCTCTTTCTCCCCCCACCCACTCCCTCAACCCCTCCACCCCCCTTCCAATTCCCTCCTGGGCATTCCCAAAGAAATGTTATGTAAAAGCCCACAGATCAGATGCCTAAGAACAAAGGAACGTACAGAACTTGTACGCTTGACTGGCAGCATTTTGATCTCCTTCTTGCCTTTCAATGGGCCAGTGACAATCTAGCTCCTTTCCATTTTCAAAGATAGTTTCTTTGTGTACCTCCGCAAATCCCACTCCCAGGTGACAGCTCTTACCTTGATGGATCCGCCCTTAGTCCTCCACCTATTGACACTCTTGGCCTCACTACCGCGTCTGACCGGAGTGGACCTCCCACACCACCTCAGTGGCTAGAACTGTCTCCAAGAAGCTCGGCTTCCTCTTTGATGCCAAACATTTCTTTTCCCTCAGCATCTTTTATCTCTCTAGCAAGCCCATGTTTTCCCAAGGACTGATTCTTGCTCCCATATCTGAGGAGGCTCTTCGAACGCATCTCTTGCACTTTGCACTAGGTGCGAGATTGGCCGATAGACCAATCTGTATTGTAGTGCTTCTTGTCTCTCCTATTTTATCACTGGTTGGTGCTGTTTTAACTTTCTTCTCTTGTTCCTTAGCTCCAAATTCACTGACCTACTCACTCTTCTTTCTCCCTACATCCTCACTGTGTTGAAATCAAGACTGATCGCACTGTCTCTTATTCTAACTCATGGTTTCCCAGGACTTTGGAACTCTACCTCGCCCTGTCCTTTCATCTTTCTAACAGTCTCCAGAAACTTAACTAGACCAGCCACATAAATACTGTGGCTACAAGAGCAGGTCAGAGGCTAGGTATTCTGCGGTGAGTGGCTCATCTCCTGACTCAACCAAAGCCTTTCCACTACCTACAAGGCACAAGTCAGGAGTGTGATGGAATACTCTCCACTTGCCTGGATGAGTGCAGCTGCAACAACACTCAAGAAGCTCGACACCATCCAGGACAAAGCAGCCCGCTTGACCGGCAGCCCATGCAGCATCATGGCTGCAGTGGGTACTACGGGATGCACTGCAGCAACTTGCCACGGCTTCTTCGACAGCACCTCCCGAACTCGTGATCTCCACCACCTAGAAGGACAAGGGCAACAGGTGCATGATAACCTCCAAGTTCCCCACCATCCTGACTTGGAAGTATATCGCCGTTCCTTCATCGTCACTGGGTCAACATCCTGGAACTCCCTCCCTAACAGCGCTGTGGGAATACCTTCACCACACGGACTGCAGCGATTCAAGAAGGCGGCTCACCACCACCTTCTCAAGGGCAATTAGGGATGGGCAATAAATACCGGTCTTGCCAGTGACGTCCACATCCCGAAGAATGATAAAATAAAAAGGCTTGTAAAACCCAAGCATGGGGCTTCCTAATCACTCTGACCTCACTGATCTTTTCTTTTCTTTTGCTTTGAGTCCTTGGTTGTTTCTCCCCTATGGGGCTTGATGGTTCACCTCTGCTCTTTATAGCTGAGCGATGTGGCCAACCAAAGTCCACTGCTGGGATTAGGAACATTGGAACAGGGGTAGGCCATTCAGCCCCTTGAACCTGTTCCGCCATTCAATTAGATCATGGTTGATCTCTATCTTAACTCCATCCACCCGCCTTGGTTCCATAACCCTTCATACCCTTGACCAACAAAAACCTAGCAATCTCAGTTTTGACATTTTTAATTGACCCCCAGACACAACAGCTTTGTGGGGAAAGAGTCCAGATTTCCACTCCCCTTTGTGTGAAGAAGTGCTTCCTGACTTCACCCCTGAACGGCCTAGCTCTAATTTTGACCTTACTCCCCTTTGTTCTGCACTCCCCCACCAGAGAAAATAGTTTGGCCGGAATTTTCCTCACCTTGGCGGAGCAGGTGTCCGTGGCGGGTCGCGACCCCGCTGCTGGCTCCATCCCGCTGTAGAAAATGAACTTAGCTTAATGGGGCCTATTAAGCCCCGCCCAGCACGTTACCCGGCCCAATGAGATGGAGCGGGTTTGGTGATGTCATTCATGACGCGTTTTCAGCCGAGATCCTTAAAGGGACCATGGCCACATTACATTTTAAAAAGTTTAATCTAACACAGTGGGTGTTGAATCTTTACTGTACAATAATATAAAAGTTATATATGAGTGACAAAGAAATATTTAAATAATATTATCATTAAGTAATATGACGCCATCTACAAATACGATCAAGAACATAATTTAAAAAGTACATTAATTGGGAAGTTATTGGTGCTTTCGTCACACAGCTTCTGTGAGGGGGGCTAGCTTCGAGCGTCCACTGTCGTGTGAGCACAGTGAGCGGCCCCCAGTGACCCGCAGTCATAATTACACCCTGCAGTTTATTGGGTCGAAATCTGATTTGTAATTGTGAAGCAAAATACTTTATAGCATTAGTTCCATCATTTATTTACCTTTTTTTAATTAAAAACTGATTTATATACAAAGCATGATTCTTCTAAGTTTGCCAAGTAAAGTATTAGTTTTCAAGCCGTTTTCATCCACTCTCTCTCCTCAGTATTGGGAAACCAGTTACCATTTCAAGATGGCCATGTGTCCTGTACTTTGCTGTGAGGGGACCTTCTCCTGCTCTGAGTATCATTCGGGTCCTTGTTTCCGCAATAAATGGGGTGAAGGGATTTGTTAAAAATTTATTGTAATTCCCACTGGAGGAGCTGAATGGCCTCCTCCTGTTCCTGTCTGTAAGAAGCAGAGGAGCTGACCGCTGTTGCAATTGGTGTTATCTGTAACATCCGTAATGTAAATAAGATTGCGTATTTGGCCAGCCAGAGCTCAGTGTGAATAAGCCATTGGTGCTCTCCTGACGGCCATGTTTGCACGCTGTAAGTCCGATCGGATTTGTCACGCTGCTTGTCCGACATCCAGTCCTGGATGAGCAGAAATTTTCTCCAGTTAAATATTGGGAAGACTGAAGCCATTGGCCCAAAAATTAGTCCCGCTAAGCGAGAGTACGCACTGTGTACTCTCGCGTATTCTGTCTCCAATTGCCGGTTTTCTGCATGCACTGCGCATGCGCTGAAAACCGGCACTTGGTGAATGGAAAAAGGGGCGGGTCCTAGGTGAACCGCGTGCGCGCTACAGGCTGCGTGCACGCTGTGCACTTAGTGGTTTCAACGCGCAGGTAAGTACGGAAGATTCTAGACATAAAAAAAGGAGGAGTAAGACCCACTTTTAACAAGGTAAGTAGTGAATTAAGTATTATTTTGAATTTTTTTTAACAGGTATATCTTTTTTAGAGACTTTAAAGACAGGTAAGTTTATTTTTATAACTTTTTAAAAGATTTTAAATTTTTTCAAAAATTTTATTTTTTATTTAAAATGGTTAATTTATTTAACTATACTTATTTTATTAATGTGATGGTTTTTTTTTTTATTTAATTGAGGTTTAGCGGTTCTTTTGGGGGGCTATAGTATTCATAACTTTCACAGCACTTATGTGAAAGTTATGAATGGAAGATGGTGTGCTGCCATTGGCTCTAACTGAGTCACGTGATCCCACAGCTCGCAAGAATTAACTACGCCGGTGGGATACGCAAGCCCAGCACAGCTGCTGTCCAGAACATCAAGTTCGTGCGAGCTGGAACTGAAAAAGCCAACGCGGAGTGAGAGATCGCGGGGAGGCCTTACCCTCGCACGAAGGCTTCCTCACGAATTTTTGGGCCATTGTCTTCGGACCCCGCCACAAACTCCATCCACTAGCCACCGCCTCCATCCCTCTCCCTGGCCACTGTCTGAGGCTGAACCAGACCGTTCACAACCCTGGTGTCCTATTTGACCCTAAACTGAGCTTCTGACTCCATATCCTCTCCAAAATCAAGACCACCTACTTCCACCACTGTAACATCGCCTGTCTCCACCTCAGCACATATGACACTCATCCACGCTTTCGTTATTTCTAGACTCGACTATTCCAATGTTCTCCTGGCCAGCCTCCCATCTTCCACACTCCATATACTTCAGCTTATCCAAAACTCTGCTGCCCGTATCCTAACTCGCACCAAGTCCCGTTCACCCATCACCCCTGTGCTCGCTGACCTACACTGGCTCCCAGTCCAGCAACGCCTCGATTTAAAAATTCTCATCCTTGTTTTCAGATCCCTCCATGGCCTCTCCCTTCCCTATCTCTGTAACCCCCTCCAGCCTTACAACCCTCCGAGATCTCTGTGCTCCTCCAATTCTGGCCTCTTGTGCATCCCCGATTTCCTTCACCCCACCATTGGAGCCCGTGCCTTCAGCTGCTTAGGTTCTAAGCTCTGGAATTCCCTCCCTCAACTTTTCTGCCTCTCGAACTCTCTCTCCTCCTTTAAGACGCTCCTTTAAACCTACCTCTGACCAAACTTTTGGTCACCTGTCCTAATATCTCCTTATGTGGCTCGGTGTTAAATTTTGTCTGATAACGCTCCTGTGAAGCACCCTGGGACATTTTACTGTGTTAAAGGCGCTATATAAATGCAAGGTGCGGTTGTTGACATTGACCATCTCCAGTGTCTTGCACTGTAGGGATAAGTGAGGCAGGGTTGAAGATGGTACAGTTTGTTTGAAACAGTTCGGCATCCAAAGCAATTGGAACCTTGGTTAAGCCACAACTCATACGAACACATGAAAATGACGGGCAGGAAAAGACCAGCTGGTCCCCCGTCCCCCCACCACCATGATGCCTGGAGCATCACAGAATCACAGAATCCCCACAGTGCAGATAGAGGCCATTTCGGCCCATCGAGCCTGCACCGACACATATCCCACCCTATCCCCGTAACCCCACGTATTTAATCCCCCCTAACACTAAGGGTCAATTTATCATAGCCAAATCAACCTAACCCGCACATCTTTGGACTGTGGGAGGAAACCGGAGCACCCGGAGGAAACCCACGCAGACACGGGGAGAATGTGCAAACTCCACACAGACAGTCACCCGAGGCCGGATTCGAACCCGGGTCCCTGGCACTGTGAGGCAACAGTGCTAACCACTATGCCACAGCATCCTGACCAGACACTTCCTACCCCCCCCGCCCCCCCACACAGCCATGTAATCCCCTGGGAGAGGCAAAAAAACAGAAGGAAAAAGCAGGGCTATAAAGGGAAAAAGATCTGTAAAATTCCTCTCCGACCCCTCGGGTGATGGAAACCAGTCCAGGAGATTACACGGAGCGTGCGTACGTTAACTCTTAATCCACTTACCCTCTACATGATGTGATCTCTGCTCCAGCCAAGAACCTGTCCAGCTCCCTCTTGAAGGTGTGCAGAGAGTCAGCACCCACCGCACCAATCGGCAACGCATTCCAGAGGCTCTCGATCCGCTGGGACAAGAAGAGCCACCTTATATCCCGTCTACTCCTACTCTTACGTAGTTTGAATGCATGGCTCTGGTCCTCCCCAATCTGTCAGACTGAAATAAATCTATCAGTAGGCACGCAATCCAGCCCTTTCATTATTTTACGGATCTCTATCAGGTCGTCTCTAAGTCAACACTGCACTGAAGTGAATAAATGTGAGAAGTCGCACAACACCAGGTTATAGTCCAACAGTTTTATTTGAAATCACAAGCTTTCCGAGCGCTGCTCCTTCGTCACTTCACCTGAGGAAGGAGCAGCGCTCCGAAAGCTTGTGATTTCAAATAAAGCTGTTGGACTATAACCTGGTGTTGTGCGACATCTCACATTTGTCCACCCCAGTCCAACACCGGCATCTCCACATCATGGCTGAAGTGAATAGACCCAGTTCTTTAAGCCTATGAGTAGCTGAGGTTCTTTAAGCTAGGAATCATTCTTGTAGCTCTCCTTGGAATCTTTTCCAAGGTCTCTCACCCACCATGTGAGGGGACTGAAACTGGGCACAGTACTCCAGGCGCGGTCTAACCAAGCACCTTTATAAGGACAGAATGGTGTTCTTTGACTTGCATTGAATGTATCTATTAATACAACCCAAGACCCTGTCTGCTTTGGCAGCCTTATTCCAAGTTCTTCCGGGTTCACTGGTTGAGCCGCACCGCACCGCCCGCCCGCTGTGAGAGTGGGCCATGCCACCAGCTGGGCCTACATATTGCCCAAATCCCTGTTCTTCACCTCTGAGTCTCTGCTGGCTTTCAACCATGGGGAGCGTCACAGCCACGGGCCCGGTCCAGCCTCACCCAACCATCGTGCACTCGGGAACCCTGGCCGACTGTCTCCGCCCTCACCTGGGGCACTGAGGCCAACTGTATTGCGGCGGTCCCATCGCCGCCCCCGCTGTGCTCCGCATGGAGGCAGGCAAGGAAGTGGGACTTAGGAAACCCCCCCACCCCACCCCACCCCACCCCACCCCAGCCAAGCTTCCTCCTGCGGTGAGACTCTTCAATAGATGGAGAGTGGGGTGTAAGCAGGTGGCGGCGATATAGCGGGACAAATTCCGTGTAATAGTGGGAGCAACACACTCTCCCCATCAGAAAACTAAAGGCTTTAGTAACAAGTATAAAATGGTTGGTGAGTGAGTGGAGGGAATAATCTGGTTAAAAGGGAAAGAGCTTTTCAACCAGTGACCCGTCCCCCTTCCACACACCATGTACACTCCACCCTATCATGGACTCTACCCACCCATTGAATCTCCTTCCACACACCATGTACACTCCACCCTATCAGGGACTCTACCCACCCATTGAATCTCCTTCCACACACCATGTACACTCTACCCTATCATGGACTCTACCCACCCATTGAATCTCCTTCCACACACCATGTACACTCTACCCTATCAGACCATTGAATCTCCTTCCACACACCATGTACACTCTACCCTATCATGGACTCTACCCACCCATTGAATCTCCTTCCACACACCATGTACAATCTACCCTATCATTGACTCTACCCACTGTAAGAATCCTGAGAAATCTCCATTTCAGATTCCCCCTACTAACTAACATGGACTAACTTAATTGATTCTATTACTAATTGTAGTTTCAAGATTTCATTATGTTATTGCTGCACTTATCATCATACTTGTAAACCCTATTGTAATATGCCCTGTGTAGACCCGGTTAGATTTTAAAATGGAAGAAAGAACTGTTGGGCCTGCATGACCAAATTAAAAATGCCGACTCCAACAAGCCTTGTTGGCAAAGTCGACAGTCAATCTGTGAGAAAAGCTGAGAGAATTAATGGAACACCAGAGACTGAGATAAGAGGCAGGGACTGTAAGATTGTTATGAATTGCATGTCAGTTGGGTTTTTTGAATACTTGTTTTGATATCTTATAACCATTAATATCTTATAATCATCAGTAATAGATCTATAATCGTGTGTTAAGGATTAAATGTAGAAGTTTGTAATCATCAACTGCATGCAAGAATAACCTGAATTAGGGTGGATAGCTCTTTGTCAGCCGGCACGCACAAGATGGGCCGAATGGCCTCCATCCGTGCTGTAAATTTCTATGATTCTATGATTCGATGACTGTCCCATCAAACACTCCCAGGGCAGGTACAGCATGGGTTTGATACAGAGTAAAGCTCACTCTACACTGTCCCATCAAACACTCCCAGGGCAGGTACAGCACGGGTTAGATACAGAGTAAAGCTCCCTCTACACTGCCCCATCAAACACTCCCAGGCCAGGTACAGCACGGGTTAGACACAGAGTAAAGCTCCCTCTGCACTGTCCCATCAAACACTCCCAGGGCAGGTACAGCACGGGTTAGATACAGAGTAAAGCTCCCTCTACACTGCCCCATCAAACACTCCCAGGCCAGGTACAGCATGGGTTAGATACAGAGTAAAGCTCCCTCTACACTGTCCCATCAAACACTCCCAGGGCAGGTACAGCACGGGTTAGATACAGAGTAAACCTCCCTCTACACTGTCCCATCAAACACTCCCAGGGCAGGTACAGCACAGGTTAGATACAGAGTAAAGCTCCCTCTACACTGTCCCATCAAACACTCCCAGGGCAGGTACAGCACGGTGTTAGATACAGAGTAAAGCTCCCTCTACACTGTCCCATCAAACACTCCCAGGGCAGGTACAGTACAGGTTAGATACAGAGTAAAGCTCCCTCTACACTGTCCCATCAAACACTCCCAGGGCAGGTACAGCACAGGTTAGATACAGAGTAAAGCTCTCTCTACACTGTCCCATCAAACACTCCCAGGGCAGGTACAGCACGGGTTAGATACAGAGTAAAGCTCCCTCTACACTGTCCCATCAAACACTCCCAGGGCAGGTACAGCACAGGTTAGATACAGAGTAAAGCTCCCTCTACACTGTCCCATCAAACACTCCCAGGGCAGGTACAGCACGGGTTAGATACAGAGTAATGCTCCCTCTACACTGTCCCATCAAACACTCCCAGGGCAGGTACAGCATGGGTTAGATACAGAGTAAAGCTCCCTCTACACTGTTCCATCAAACACTCCCAGGGCAGGTACAGCACGGGTTAGATACAGAGTAAAGCTCCCTCTACACTGTCCCATCAAACACTCCCAGGGCAGGTACAGCACGGGTTAGATACAGAGTAAAGCTCCCTCTACACTGCCCCATCAAACACTCCCAGGCCAGGTACAGCATGGGTTAGATACAGAGTAAAGCTCCCTCTACACTGTCCCATCAAACACTCCCAGGGCAGGTACAGCACGGGTTAGATACAGAGTAAACCTCCCTCTACACTGTCCCATCAAACACTCCCAGGGCAGGTACAGCACAGGTTAGATACAGAGTAAAGCTCCCTCTACACTGTCCCATCAAACACTCCCAGGGCAGGTACAGCACGGTGTTAGATACAGAGTAAAGCTCCCTCTACACTGTCCCATCAAACACTCCCAGGGCAGGTACAGTACAGGTTAGATACAGAGTAAAGCTCCCTCTACACTGTCCCATCAAACACTCCCAGGGCAGGTACAGCACAGGTTAGATACAGAGTAAAGCTCTCTCTACACTGTCCCATCAAACACTCCCAGGGCAGGTACAGCACGGGTTAGATACAGAGTAAAGCTCCCTCTACACTGTCCCATCAAACACTCCCAGGGCAGGTACAGCACAGGTTAGATACAGAGTAAAGCTCCCTCTACACTGTCCCATCAAACACTCCCAGGGCAGGTACAGCACGGGTTAGATACAGAGTAATGCTCCCTCTACACTGTCCCATCAAACACTCCCAGGGCAGGTACAGCATGGGTTAGATACAGAGTAAAGCTCCCTCTACACTGTTCCATCAAACACTCCCAGGGCAGGTACAGCACGGGTTAGATACAGAGTAAAGCTCCCTCTACACTGTCCCATCAAACACTCCCAGGGCAGGTACAGTACAGGTTAGATACAGAGTATCTAACCCATGCTGTACCTGACCTGGGAAAGCATTTCTCTGTATCTAACTCATGTACCTGCCCTGGCAGTGTTTAATGGGACAGTGTAGTGGCAGATTTTCTCTGTATCTAATAAACCTGCAGAATGGGCATAGAATTGGCAAATGAATTTCAACATAGATAAGTGTGAGGTATTACATTTTGGTAGGAAAATAAGGAGGTCACATGTTCCGCAGAAAATAAGAATCTAAATGGGGTAGAGGAGCAATGGGATCTGGGAGTACAAATACACAAATCACTAAAAGTAGAGACAAAGGTTAATAAGGCCATTAAAAAAAAGCAAACCAAGCACTAGGGTTTATTTCTAGAGGGATAGAATTGAAAAGTAGTGAAGTTATGCTAAACTTGTATCGAACCTTGGTTAGACCACACTTGGAGTATTGCGTACAGTTTTGGTCGCCATATTAAAAAAAGGATATCGAGGCACTGGAGAGGATGCAGAGGAGATTTACAAGGATGATACTAGAAATGCAAGGGTATACACATCAGGAAAGGATGAACAGGCTGGGTCTTTTTTTCTCTTCAAAAAAGAAGGCTGAGGTGTGACCTAATCGAGGTCTTTAAAATTATGAAAGGTTTTGATAGAGCATAACTAGAGGCCATCAATATAGTCACCAAGAAAACAAATAGGGAGTTAAGAAGAAACTTCTTTACCCAAAGAGTGGTGAGAATGTGGAACTCGCTACCACAGGGAGTGGTTGAAGCGAATAGTATAAATGCATTTAAGGGGAGGCTGGACAAGCATATGAGGGAGAAGGGAATAGAGGGTTATGCTGATAGTTAGATGAGGAAAGACGAGAGGAGGCTCGAGTGGAGCATAAACACCGGTATGGACTGGTTGGGGCAAATGGCCTGTTTCTGTGCCGTATATTCGATGTAATTCAAACCCGCACTGTACCTGCCCTGGGAGTGTTTGATGCGACAGTCATCGAATCAGAGAATCAGAGAAATTTACAGCACGGAAGGAGGCCATTTGGCCCATCTTGTGCGTTGCGGCTGACAAAGAGCTCTCCACCCTAATCCCACTTCCAGCACTTGGTCTGTAGCCCCGAAGGTTACGGCACTTCAAGTGCATATCCAAGTACTTTTTAAATGTGATGAGGGTTTCTGTCTCTACCACCCTTTCAGGCAGTGAGTTCCAGACCCCCACCACCCTCTGGCTGAAAAAATTTCTCCTCAAATCCCCTCTAAACTTCCGACCAATTACATTAAATCTATGCCCCCTGGTTATTGACCTCTCTGGTAAGGGAAATAGGTCCTTCCTATCCACTCTATCTAGGCCCCTCATAATTTTATACAACTCAGTTAGGTCTCCCCTCAGCCTCCTCTGTTCCAAAGAAAACAACCCCAGCCTATCCCATCTTTCCTCATAGCTAAAATTCCCCAGCCCAGGCAACATCCTCGTAAATCTCCTCTGCACCCCCTCTAGTGCAATCACATCCTTCCTGTAATGTGGTGACCAGAACTGCACGCAGTATTCTAGCTGTGGCCTGACTAGTGTTTTATACAATTCAAGCATAACCTCCCTGCTCTTATATTCTATGCCTCGGCTAATAAAGGCAAGTATCACGTATGCCTTCTTAACCATCTTATCTACCTGTCCTGCTACCTTCAGGGATCTGTGGACATGCACTCCAAGGTCCCTCTGATCTTCTGCACTTCTCAGTGTCCTACCATTTATTGTGTATTCCCTTGCCTTGTTAGCCCTTCCCAAATGCATTACCTCACACTTCTCCGGATTAAATTCCATTTGCCACTGTTCTGCCCACCTGACCAGTCCATTGATATCTTCCTGCAGTCTGCAGCTTTCTTCTTCATTATCAACCACACGGCCAATTTTTGTATCATCTGCAAACTTCTTAATCATACTTCCTGCATTCAAGTCCAAATCATTGATATGCAACCCGTCCGGCTTGTACAGGTCCCACCTCCCCCAGAAACAGTCCCAATGCCTCAGAAATCTAAAGCGCTCCCTCCTGCACCATCTCTCCAGCCACGCATTCATCTGCTCTATCCTCCTGTTTCTGTACTCACTAGCACGTGGCACCGGGAGTAATCCAGAGATTACTACCTTTGAGGTCCTGCTTTTTAATCTCTTTCCTAGCTCCCTAAAATCTGCCTGCAGAATCTCATCCCTCTTTCTACCTATGTCGTTGGTACCGATGTGGACCATGACCTCTGGCTGTTCACCCTCCCCCTTCAGAATGTCCTGCAGCCGTTCAGTGACATCCTTGACCCTGGCACCAGGGAGGTAACATACCATCCTGGGGTCACGCCTGCATCCACAGAAACACCTGTCTATTCCCCTAACTATCGAATCCCCTACCACTATTGCTCTCCCACTCTTCTCTCCTCCCCACCTGTGTAGCTGAGCCACCCATGGTGCTGTAGACCTGGCTCTGGCTGCACTCCCCAGAGGAACCATCGCCCACACCAGTATCCAGAACAGAATACTGGTTAGCGAGCGAGATGCACTCAGGGGACTCCTGCACTACCTTCCTGGTCCTCTTCCTCTGTCTGGCGGTCACCTGTTCCCTCTCTGCCTGCACACTCTTAAGCTGTGGGGTGACCACCTCCAGTGTAGAACATAAGAGAAGGAGTATGCCATACGACCCCTCGAGCCTGCTCCGCCATTCAATAAGATCATGGCTGATTATCAACCTCAACTCCACTTTCCCGCCCGATCTCCATATCCCTTGATTCCCCTAGAGTCCAAAAATCTATCTATCTCAGCCTTGAATATACTCAAAGACTCAGCATTCACAGCCCTCTGGGGCAGAGAATTCCAAAGATTCACAACCCTCTGAGTGAAGAAATTCCTCCTCATCTCAGTCCTAAATGGTCGACCCCTTATCCTGAGTCTATGCCCCCTAGTAGACACTCCAGCCAGGGAAACAACCTCTCAGCATCTACCCTGTCAATCCCCTTCAGAATCTTGTATGTTTCAATGAGATCACCTCTCATTCTTCTAAACTCCAGAGAGTATACGCCCATTCTACACAATCTCTCATCATAGGACAGCCCTCTCATCCCAGGAATCAATCTAGTGAATCTTCGTTGCACTGCCTCCAAGGCAAGTATAGATAAGGAGACCAAAACTGTGCACAGTACTCCAGGTGTGGTCTCACTAAGGCCCTGTACAATTGTAGCAAGATTTCCTTACTCTTATACTTCAACCTCCTTGCAATAAAGGCCAACATGCCATTTGCCTTCCTTAGTGCTTTCTGTGTTTGTTGCACGAGGACACCCAAATCTCTCTCAACGCCAACATTTGAAAGTTTCTCACCATTTAAAAAATATTGGGGGGAAAATTCGGTTGCGTTGCGCCTCCCGTCAGCGCCCTAAGAGGGCGCTAATGGGGTGCAAAGCAACTAATGCCTGGGCGCGGTGATGTTTGCGCCACTCGCGAAATTGACCAGACACTTTGCAGCGGCGCTAAACACTACCACCACGATCTCCTGCGCCCGCAGATCGTGACGTCAGTCGAGCGTGCAATGCCCCGGACCGGATATTGAGTGGCGCCCCCTGCCTTACCGCCTGCTGCTAGCAACGACAGGTTGAGGGGAGCGTTTTGCAGTTGGGAAGGGACTGGGGGAGCGCTATTTAAAGGTGACCGCTTCCTGCCTTTTTTTGTCAGCGACATTTTTGCACCACGCACTCAGAGAGAGAGAGAGACTTCTGGAGAGAATCAACACTGTGTGAAGGAGTTTTGGGTACTGAGCAGCACTTTGCAGGTTCATTTTGATTTGACCTTCCTTGCATCGATTTAGAAGAGACTATGGGGGCTGCACTCTGAGCTCTTTCCCTGGGCGCCTCCATTGCTCTTTCCAGCAGATTTGGTGTACAGGTCTCTCCAGGCCGAGATTCAAGGCTGCAATGAGCAGGGTGTGGATGGAGAGCAAGATCGACCCTCCCCTTTAAGAACTGGCCGGCGCCAGTGTGTCTGTGTTCCATTGCTGACTGATATCACATGAGCTTCGCCAGCGCTCTGAGGTAGCGCCTCGCTCCTCGGCGTTAGCGCCTTAAGAGAGGTGTGTAGCACCTGATTTAGCGCTCCAATCACCTCCAGGGGCGATAGAAGCCAAGTTTGCAGTCGGAGGCGATAATTAGCACCAGGCGCTAAACTTTGCGCCCGGCCAATAATTGCGCCCCAAACGGGGTGATACCGAATTTCTCCCCCATTCTGTTTTTCTATTCTTCCTACCAAAGTGAATAACTTCACATTTCCCTACATTATGCTCCATCTGCCACCTTACTGCCCACTCACTTAGTCTATTTATATCCCTTTGCAGACTCTTTGTGTTCTCCTCACAGCTTGCTGTCCCACCTAGCTTTGTATCATCAGCAAACTTGGATACATTACACTCGGTCCCTTCATCTAGGTCATTAAAATAGATTGTAACTAGCTGAGGCCCCAACACTGATCCTTGTGGCACCCCACTAGTTACAGCCTGCCAACCTGAAAAAGATCCGTTCATCCCTACTCTCTGTTTTCTGTCTGTTATCCAATCCTCTATCCATGCTACTATATTACCCCCAACCCCATGAGCCCTAAACAAGTGTAATAACCTTTTATGTGGCACCTTATCGAATGCCTTTTGGAAATCCAAATATACTGCATCCACTGGTTCCCCTTTACCTACCCTGCTAGTTACATCCTCAAAAAACTCTAATAATTTGTCAAACACGATTTCCCTTTCATAAAACCATGTTGACTCTGCCTAATCATGCTATGATTTTCTAAGTGCCCTGATACCACTTCCTTAACAATAGATTCCAGCATTTTCCCGATGACTGATGTCAGGCTAACTGGCCTGTAGTTCCCTGTTTTCTCTCTCCCTCCTTTCTTGAATAGCGGTGTTACATTTGCGACCTTCCAATCCACTGGGACCATTCTAGAATCTGGGGAATTTTGGAAGATCAAAACCAATGCATCCACTATCTCTTCAGCCACTTCTTTTAGAACCCTAGGATGTCGGCCATCAGGTCCAGGGGATTTGTTAGCTTTTAGTCCCATCAGTTTCTCTAGTACTTTTTCTCTACTTATATTAATTGCGTTAAGTTCCTCGCCCTCATTAGATCCTTGGTTCTCCACCATTTTTGGTATGTTTTTTGTGTCTTCTACTGTGAAGACAGATACAAAATATTATTTACCGTTTCTGCCATTTCCTTATTCCCCATAATAATTTCTCCTGTCTCAGCCTCTAAGGGAGCAACATTTACTTTTGCTACTCTCTTCCTTTTTACATACTTGTAGAAGCTCTTACAATCTGCTTTTATATTTCTTGCGAGTTTGGGAGAGGGAGAGAGCTTTTACTCTGTCTCTAACCCGTGCTGTACCTGCCCTGGGAGTGTTTGATGGGACAGTGTAGAGGGAGCTTTACTCTGTATCTAACCCGTGCTGTTCCTGCCCTGGGAGTGTTTGATGCGACAGTGTAGAGGGAGCTTTACTCTGTATCTAACCCATGCTGTACCTGCCCTGGGAGTGTTTGATGGGGCAGTGTAGAGGAAACTTTACTCTGTATCTAACCTGTGCTGTACCTGCCCTGGGAGTGTTTGATGGGGCAGTGTAGAGGAAACTTTACTCTGTATCTAACCCGTGCTGTACCTGCCCTGGGAGTGTTTTATATTCACACTAGGTGCCCTTAACGAACTCAACATTCACAAAATAAATATTTAAATGAACTAAAAGTGGAAATTGGTGTGGAGCGACTGCAGACAGGCTGAGAGAGGAGGCGGCTGGAAACAGTGAGCGTTGTTATTGCGGATTCGCTGGTCCTGGTCCAGTTGCCCTCCTACCCTCGTACGTGTGACTAAAACGCAGCAGGCAAGTGGGATAGCAGCTTGAAACTATAAGACAGCAACAGTCGGGTGAGCAGAGGATGAATTGCAGACCTGGAATTGGCAGGTTTCTGACAGCTGCCCCCGGGTGGCTCTGTTCCCAGTCTGGGAGCTAACCGCAGGAGCAGTGCGCGGTCCATTTGCAGAAAGTGCAAGGGATCTCGAGTGTCTTCGAGGCCGAATTCGAGAGGGAGTTAAACGGTGGGGAGGAGTGTGTTGCGATAAGTACCTTCAGAGGTAGGCTGACCAATGCAAAACACAGGTGCATGTTTGCGACACAAGTGTTTATTATAGCACTTGCTAGCTGAAATATGCATATATACACACGTACTAACACACATATATACACGTGCACCCATACACACACATACATACACATGTACATACACAGGCATATGTACTTGTACGCGCGCACACACACACACACACACACGTGTGTACATATCTAACTGCTGTGTGTTTTTAACTGAAAAGCAGTATTCTGTAGCTGCAGAATATTTACTGCCACTTTGTGCTATTTGATGAGTGAGAGTGGTAACACTTTCCCCCCCCCCCCCCCCCCCACACCGCCCCCAAACTGAGGTCCTGCTGCATGGGCCTCCACAGCCCTCACCCACGTGGCTGTTCATCATGTGTGAACTTGCCCAGTGAGTTTGAATAAGCTGGGGGGTGGGTGGGAGTGGGGGGGGGCGGGGTTCCACAGGAAAGTGATCAGGAGCTGGAAACCCTGACTGAGTTTCTCACTGCCTAGCCCAGGGCACACTGTGGGCAGTTGAATAGTCATAACACCACCAGCCTGGTTGACTCTACATTGATAGGGATTTGAACCTGGAGTTTTCCTGATCTGAGTGCCACAGCGGGTGGTGTGTTTCAATATTGGAGAATCTGTCTGGCATCTATACATAGACGACAAGTAGACATGAGGCACGGTAAAGAAAGAACTTGTATTTCTAGAGCACATTTCACCACCTCAGGATGTCCCAAAGCGCTTTACAGCCAATGAAGTACTTTTGAAGTGTAGTCACTGTTGTAATGTAGGAAGCGCGGCAGTCAATTTGCACACAGCAAGCTCCCACAAACAGCAGTGTGATAATGACCAGATCATCTGTTTTAGTGATGTTGGTTGAGTGATTAATATTGCCCAGGAGAACTCCCCTGCTCTTCAAAATAGTGCCGTGGGATCTTTTACATCCACCTGAGAGGGCAGACGTGACCTCAGTTTAACATCTCATCCGAAAGACGGTGCAGCACTCCCTCAGTACTGCACTGGAGTGTCATCCTGGCTTATGTGCTCAAGTCTCTGAAGTGGGACTTGAACATAAGAAATAAGAGCAGGAGTCGGCCATTTGGCCCTTCGAGCCTGCTCTGCCATTCAATAAGATCATGGTTGATCTTTTACCTCATCTCCACTTTCCTGCACTATCCCCATATCCCTTGATTCCCTTAATATTCAAAAATCTATCGAGCTCTATCTTGAATATACTCAACAACTGGGGTAGAGAATTCCAAAGATTCACCACCTTCTGAGTGAAGAAATTTCTCCTCATCTCAGTCTTAAATGGTCGACCCCTTATTCTGAGACTGTGACCCCTGGTTCTAGACTCCCCAGCCAGGGCAAACATCCTCTCAGCATCTACCCTGTCAAGCCCTGTAAGAATTTTGTATGTTTCAATGAGATCACCTCTCATTCTTCTAAACTCTAGAGAATATAAGCCTAGTCTACTCAATCTCTCCTCATAGGACAATCCCCCCAGCCCAGGGACTACTCTGGTGAACTTTCGTTGCACTCCCTCTATGGCAAGTATATCCTTCCTTAGGTAAGGAGACCAAAACTGTACACAATACACCAGGTGTGGTCTCACCAGGGCCCTACGACCTTCTGACTCAGAGACGAGAGCGCTACCCACTGAGCCAAGGTTTTTAGGATAAGGTAACAGAAAGCCACACATTGGCTGGAGATGAGAATCAGGTTGCAGTTCCTGTGCTGAGCTTCGGTGCTTATCTAACTGGGTCAAGTAAATATTTAACCTGCAGTTTGCGTATGAAATATAGAAATACTGTCTGAGCAGAAGAGGTGGAGATTTTTGAAGCATGCAGCGTAAAACTGTGTGTATAATTATTTCTTGGTGTGTTCAATGAACAATTGTACTCATCAGCATGAGGATGTAAGTGCTGAGGAAATAGATACTATTGCACAGTCGTTATCAGGGGCAAGCATTCCCAGGTCCGGTGTAGCTCTGCCTGCAGAGTGCACTTCCCTCTGCCTGACTAGGTGTTGGATTGTCACAGGGGAGGGCCAAAACGTCGCAAGGCGCTTCACAGGAGCATTATCAGACAAAATTTGACACCGAGTCACATAAGAAGATATTAGGACAGGTGACCAAAAGCTTTTGGATGAGACATGAAACCGAGGCTCCGCCTGCCCTCTCAGGTGGACGTAAAAGATCCCATGACACTATTCTATGAAGAAGAGCAGGGGAGTTATCCTGGGGTCCTGGGCCAATATTTATCCCTCAATCAACATCATTAAAACAGATTACCTGGTCATTATCACATTGCTGTTTGTGGGAGCTTGCTGTGTGCAAATTGGCTGCCATGTTTCCCACATTACAACAGTGACTACACTTCAAAAAAGTACTTCACTGGCTGTAAAGCGTTTGGGACGTCTTGAGGTCTTGAAACACGCTACGTAAATGCAAGACTTTCTTTCTTTCTTGGTCAAAGAGGTAGGGTTTAAGGAGCGTCCTAAAGGAGGAGAGAGAGGTAGAGAGACACAGAGGTTTAGGGAGGGGATTCCAGAGCTTAGGGCCGAGGCAGCTGAAGGCACGGCCACCAATGGTGGGGTGATGAAAATGGGAGATACGCAAGAGGCCAGAATTGGAGGAGCGCAGAGATCTCGGTGGGGGGGGGCGGAGTGGCGGGGTTGGAAGGCTGGAGGACGTTCCAGAGATAGGGAGGGTCGAGGCCATGGAGGGATTTGAAAACAAGGATGAGAATTTTAAAATTGAGGTGTTGCCGGACCGGGAGCCAATGTAGGTCAGCGAGCACAGGGGTGATGGGTGAATGGGAATTGGTGCGAGTTAGGACACGGGCAGCCGAGTTTTGGATCAGCTTAAGTTTATGGAGAGTGGAAGATGTGAAGACGGCCAGGAGTGCGTTGGAATAGTCAAGTCTGGAGGTAACAAAGGCATGGATGAGGGACCTTGTCCAAGTGGACATTTGTCATGTGTGCGCCTTGAAAGGGAGAGTTGACTGCAAACTCTGTACCCTCACCACTGATTCCATCCCCCTTCCTGGCCACGATCTGATATTGAATCAAACTGTACCCAACTTCAGCACCTATCTGACCCAGAGATAACCTTCTGACCACGTAGCCGCCACATCAGGATGACCGCCTGCATCCACCTTGGGAACTGCCCCTGCCTCAGCTCATCTGCTGCTGAAACACTCATCCATGCCTTTGTTACCTCCAGACTCGACTATTCCAATGCTCAACAAAGTCACAAATGACATCCTTTGTGATTGTGACAAAGGTAAACTATCCCTCCTCGTCCTTCTTGACTTGTCTGCAGCCTTTGACACGGTTGACCACTCCATCCTTCTCCAACGCCTCTCCACTGTCGTCCAGCTGGGTGGGACTGCACTCACCTGGTTCCATTCTTATCTATCTAATCGTAGCCAGAGAATCACCTGCAACGGCTTCTCTTCCAGCTCCCGCATCGTTACCTCTGGTGTCCCCCAAGGATCTATCCTTGGTCCCCTCTATGTCTCATCTACATGTTGCCCCTTGGCGACATCATCCGAAAACACAGCATCAGTTTCCACATGTACGCTGACAACACCCAGCTCTACCTCACTACCTCTTCTCTCGACCCCTCCACGGTCTCTAAATTGTCAGACTGCTTGTCCGACATCCAGTTCTGGATGAGCAAAAATCTTCTCCAATTAAATATTGGGAAGAACGAAGCCATTGTTTTCGGTCCCTGCCACAAACTCCGTTCCCTAGACACTGACTCCATCCCTCTCCCTAACATCTGTCTGAGGCTGAACCACACTGTTCACAACCTTGGTGTCATATTTGACCCTGAAATGAGCTTCCGACCACATATCCACAGCATAACAAAGACCGCCTATTTCCACCTCTGTAACATCGCCCGTCCGCCCTTGCCTCAGCTCATCCGCTGCTGAACCCCTCATCCATGCCTTTGTTACCTCTAGACTTAACTATTTCAACGCACTCCTGGCTGGCCTCCCACATTCCACCCTACGTAAACTTGAGGTCATCCAAATCTCAGCTGCCCGTGTCCTAACTCACACCAAGTCCTGTTCGCCCATCTCCCCTGTGCTCGCTGACCTACATTGGCTCCCGGTTAAGCAGCGCCTCGATTTCAAAATTCTCATCCTTGTTTTTAAATCCCTCCATGGCCTCGCCCCTCCCTATCTCTGTAATCTCCTCCAGCCCTACAACCCCCTGAGATATCTGCGCTCCTCTAATTCTGATCTCTTGTGCACCTCCCACTTTCTTGAGCCCACCATTGGCGGCCGTGCCTTCAGCTGCCTAGGCCCTAAGCTCTGGAATTCCCTCCCTAAACCTCTCCGCCTCTCTAATTCTCTTTCCTTCTTTAAGACGCTCTTTAAAACCTACCTCTTTAACCAAGCTTTTGGTCACCTGCCCCAATATTTGAAACATAGAAACATAGAATCTAGGAGCAGGAGTAGGCCATTCGGCCCGTCGAGCCTGCTCCACCATTCAATACGATCATGGCTGATCATCCAAATCCAGTACCCTATCCCTGCTTTAATCCCCACAGTACACATATCCCACCCTACCCCCGTAACCCCACGTATTTAATTCCCCCTAACATATCCCATCCTATCCCCATAACCCCACATATTTAATCCCCCCCTAACACACTAAGGGTCAATTTATCATAGCCAAATCAACCTACCCACACATTTTTGGACTGTGGGAGGAAACCGGAGCACCCGGAGGAAACCCACGCAGACACGGGGAGAATGTGCAAACTCCACACAGACAGTCACCCGAGGTCAGATTCGAACCCGGGTCCCTGGCGCTGTGAGGCACCAGTGCTAACCACTATGCCACCATGTAGCTCGGTGTAAAACGTTGTTTGATAACGCTCCTATGAAGTGTCTTGAGAGGTTTTACGACATTAATGGCGCTATATAACTGCAAGTTGTTGTTATTTAGTTGGGGGTCACCAGGTTTTCGAACTGTCCGAGCCCACTGCCTGTGAGCAGGGTCGATAAAGGCGGCAGGATGTGGCGAGGGAGCCTGCAGAGTGAGGTTTGTTTTGTCAGCCTTTTATTTCTCTTCTGCGTTAGTCTGATTACAATCAGGAGCAGACAGCCTTGTCAATGGCACAACCTGCAGTGTAACACTCCCTCTCACTGTCCCATCAAACACTCCCAGGGCAGGTACAGCACGGGTTAGATACAGAGTAAAGCTCCCTCTACACTGTCCCATCAAACACTCCCAGGGCAGGTACAGCACGGGTTAGATACAGCGTAAAGCTCCCTCTACACTGTCCCATCAAACACTCCCAGGGCAGGTACAGCACAGGTTAGATACAGAGTAAAGCTCCCTCTACACTGTCCCATCAAACACTCCCAGGGCAGGTACAGCACAGGTTAGATACAGAGTAAAGCTCCCTCTCACTGTCCCATCAAACACTCCCAGGGCAGGTACAGCACGGGTTAGATACAGAGTAAAGCTCCCTCTACACTGTCCCATCAAACACTCCCAGGGCAGGTACAGCACGGGTTAGATACAGCGTAAAGCTCCCTCTACACTGTCCCATCAAACACTCCCAGGGCAGGTACAGCACAGGTTAGATACAGAGTAAAGCTCCCTCTACACTGTCCCATCAAACACTCCCAGGGCAGGTACAGCACAGGTTAGATACAGAGTAAAGCTCCCTCTACACTGTCCCATCAAACACTCCCAGGGCAGGGACAGCACGGGTTAGATACAGAGCAAAGCTCCCTCTACACTGTCCCATCAAACACTCCCAGGGCAGGTACAGCATGGGTTAGATACAGAGTAAAGCTCCCTCTACACTGTCCCATCAAACACTCCCAGGGCAGGTACAGCACGGGTTAGATACAGATGTAAAGCTCCCTCTACACTGTCCCATCAAACAAATCCAGGTACAGCACGGGTTAGATACAGAGTAAAGCTCCCTCTACACTGTCCCATCAAACACTCCCAGGTACAGCACGGGTTAGATACAGAGTAAAGCTCCCTCTACACTGTCCCATCAAACACTCCCAGGTACAGCACGGGTTAGATACAGAGTAACGCTCCCTCTACACTGTCCCATCAAACACTCCCAGGGCAGGTACAGCACGGGTTAGATACAGAGTAAAGCTCCCTCTACACTGTCCCATCAAACACTCCCAGGTACAGCACGGGTTAGATACAGAGTAAAGCTCCCTCTACACTGTCCCATCAAACACTCCCAGGTACAGCACGGGTTAGATACAGAGTAACGCTCCCTCTACACTGTCCCATCAAACACTCCCAGGGCAGGTACAGCACGGGGTTAGATACAGAGTAAAGCTCCCTCTACACTGTCCCATCAAACACTCCCAGGGTAGGTACAGCACGGGTTAGATACAGAGTAAAGCTCCCTCTACACTGTCCCATCAAACACTCCCAGGTACAGCACGGGTTAGATACAGAGTAACGCTCCCTCTACACTGTCCCATCAAACACTCCCAGGGCAGGTACAGCACGGGTTAGATACAGAGTAAAGCCCCCTCTACACTGTCCCATCAAACACTCCCAGGGCAGGTACAGCAAGGGTTAGACACAGAGTAAAGCTTTCTCTACACTGTCCCATCAAACACTCCCAGGGCAGGTACAGCACGGGTTAGATACAGAGTAAAGCTCCCTCTACACTGCCCCATCAAACACTCCCAGGGCAGGTACAGCACGGGTTAGATACAGAGTAAAGCTCCCTCTACACTGTCCCATCAAACACTCCCAGGGCAGGTACAGCAAGGGTTAGATACAGAGTAAAGCTCCCTCTACACTGTCCCATCAAACACTCCCAGGGCAGGTACAGCACGGGTTAGATACAGAGTAAAGCTTCATCTACACTGTCCCATCAAACACTCCCAGGGCAGGTACAGCACGGGTTAGATACAGAGTAAAGCTCCCTCTACACTCACGGTGGTATATTTACAGGGTACACTCACGCTGGTATATTTGCGGGGTACACTAACGGTGGTATATTTACAGGGTACACTCACGGTGGTATATTTACGGGGTACACTCACGCTGGTATATTTACGGGGTACACTCACGGTGGTATATTTGCGGGGTACACTCACGGTGGTATATTTACAGGGTACACTCACGGTGGTATATTTACGGGGTACACTCACGCTGGTATATTTACAGGGTACACTCACGCTGGTATATTTGCGGGGTACACTCACGGTGGTATATTTACAGGGTACACTCACGGTGGTATATTTACGGGGTACACTCACGGTGGTATATTTACGGGGTACACTCACGGTGGTATATTTACGGGGTACACTCACGGTGGTATATTTACTGGGTACACTCACGGTGGTATATTTACTGGGTACACTCACGTGGTATATTTACAGGGTACACTCCCAGTGGTATATTTACAGGGTACACTCGCTGGTATATTTACGGCGTACACTCACAGTGGTATATTTACGGGGTACACTCACGGTGGTATATTTACGGGGTACACTCACGGTGGTATATTTACGGGGTACACTCACGCTGGTATATTTACGGGGTTCACTCATGGTGGTATATTTACTGGGTACACTCACGGTGATATATTTACAGGGTACACTCACGTGGTATATTTACAGGGTACACTCACGTGGTATATTTACAGGGTACACTCACGGTGGTATATTTACGGGGTACACTCACGTGGTATATTTACGGGGTACTCTCACGTGGTATATTTACAGGGTACACTCACGGTGGTATATTTACGGGGTACACTCACGTGGTATATTTACGGGGTACTCTCACGTATATTTACAGGGTACACTCACGGTAGTATATTTACAGGGTACACTCACGGTGGTATATTTACTGGGTACACTCACGGTGGTATATTTACAGGGTACACTCACGGTGGTATATTTGCGGGGTACACTCACGGTGGTATATTTACGGGGTACACTCACGTGGTATATTTACAGGGTACACTCACGGTGGTATATTTACTGGGTACACTCACGTGGTATATTTACAGGGTACACTCACGTGGTATATTTACAGGGTACACTCACGGTGGTATATTTACAGGGTACACTCACGTGGTATATTTACAGGGTACACTCACGGTGGTATATTTACAGGGTACACTCACGTGGTATATTTACAGGGTACACTCACGGTGGTATATTTGCTGGGTACACTCACGGTGGTATATTTGCTGGGTACACTCACGGTGGTATATTTACATGGTACACTCACGTGGTATATTTACAGGGTACACTCACGGTGATACATTTACGGGGTACACTCACGGTGGTATATTTACGGGGTACAGTCACAATGGTATATTTACGGGGTACAGTCACGATGGTATATTTACGGGGTACACTCACGGTGGTATATTTACGGGGTACACTCACGGCGGTATATTTACGGGGTACACTCACGGTGGTATATTTACAGGGTACACTCACGGCGGTATATTTACGGGGTACACTCATGGTGGTATATTTACAGGGTACACTCACGGCGGTATATTTACGGGGTACACTCATGGTGGTATATTTACAGGTTACATTTATGGTGGTGTACTCGAAGACGCTCCTTAAAACCCACCTCTTTGACTAAGTCTTTGGTCACCACTCCTAGTATCTCCTCTTTTGGCTCAGACTTCATTTTTACTGTACGTCTACGTGATACCTTGAGATGCTTTTCTACGTTAAAGTTGCTGTATAAATACAAGTTGTGGTTGTTGAGTTAAAACTGCTGCAGTACTTGAATCAAATTTGCTAATGAATCGGAGAATCATAGGCAGCCATTCGGCCCATCGTGCCTGAGCCGGCTCTTTGAAAGAGCTATCCAATTAATCCCATTCCCTGCTCCTTCCCCTATAGTGATTGACTAAAGTGAGACATTTTTCATTTCCCCCCCTGATGCAGTGGGGCTTGTTTGGGCTCCAGATTCTCGAGGATTGGTCGTGTAAAAATTAAAGGAGCTGCTGCAGTATTGGCCTTGCGCCACGCGGTGGCGCTATAACTGCTCACACTCCCCCTCCAGTGGTGGGCAGCCAACACTGCAGCTAGATTGCCAATGGCCATTTCCGACTGACAGATGCTTGAGTCAGAAAAAACTGGCACCAGTCCCTGCCCAGAACTTACCAAATGTATTTTCTCTGTGTACTGACGCCACACACCCTGCATAGCTCGGACACCTTCCTGTCACAGCAATTCTTGTTGCTCTGCACTGAAACCCAATCCCTGTGACTGTGACTCCTGTACAGACACTTCCACTCCCTCAAAAACCCGGGAGTGAGTTACGGATTGGAATCTAATCGAGGGATTCGGGGGGTTTATATATAAAATAACAGATACCCAGGTGTGAGTTACAGGCTGGAATCTAATCGAGGGGTTCGGGTGGTTTATATATAGAACAACAGATACCCGGGAGTGAGTTACGATTGGAATCTAATCGAGGGGTTCGGGTGGTTTATATATAGAACAACAGATACCCGGGAGTGAGTTACGATTGGAATCTAATCGAGGGGTTCGGGTGGTTTATATATAGAATAAAAGATACCCGAGAGTGAGTTACAAGCTGGAATCTAATCCAGGGGTTCAGGTGGTTTATATATAGAACAACAGATACCCGGAAGTGAGTTACAGGCTGGAATCTAATCGAGGGGTTCGGGGGGTTTATATATCGAACAACAGATACCCGGGAGTGAGTTACAGGCTGGAATCTAATCGAGGGGTTCGGGGGGTTTATATATCGAACAACAGATACCCGGGAGTGAGTTACAGGCTGGAATCTAATCGAGGGGTTCGGGGGGTTTATATATAGAATAGCAGATACCCGGGAGTGAGTTACAGGCTGGAATCTAATCGAGGGTTTCGGGGGGTTTATATATAGAATAACAGATACCCGGGAGTGAGTTACAGGCTGGAATCTAATCGAGGAGTTTGGGTGGTTTATATATAGAATAACAGATACCCGGGAGTGAGTTACAGGCTGGAATCTAATCGAGGGTTTCGGGGGGTTTATATATAGGTGTGTGCTAGGCCGTTGTAGCAGGGCCTGGTCTCCAATCGTCTTGGATCCCCTTGCCATTGGACCAAGACCTTGCTCTGACAAGCCCGTGTGGTAGCTGGTGTGCAACATCCACCCCACGATAAAAGAATTCACGCACAGGCATCTTCCACCCTTTAAAATGAAGTTCGGGACCTGGAACGTCAGGACCCTCATGGACAACCCCAACAGCGACAGACCGGAACGCCGTACTGCTATCATTGCCCAGGAGCTCAGACGTTTCGACATTGACATCGCCGCCCTAAGCGAGAAGGCCAGCTCAAGGAGCAAGGTGGTGGTTACATCTTCTTCTGGAAAGGGAAACCTGAAGAAGAACGCTGCCTCCATGGGGTAGGCTTCGCCATAAAAAATGAGCTAGTTGGGCGTCTCAGAGACTCCCCTTGTGGAATAAACGAACGCCTCATGACTCTACGGCTCACCCTAGCCCGGAATCAGTGCGCTACGGTCATCAGTGCGTACGCCCCAACACTGGAAGCCACAGACGAGACCAAAGAGGAATTCTACTCCAGCCTCGAACAATCCCTGTCCCGAGTCCCAACGGGCAACAAGCTGATCCTCCTTGGCGACTTCAACGCCAGCGTTGGAAAGGACACAGACCTCTGGGGAGGTGTGATCGGCAGAGAGGGGGTAGGGAAAGCCAACTCCAACGGTACCCTCCTCCTGACGAGATGCTTAGAACATGGCCTTGTCATAACCAACACCTTGTCCCGTCAGAGAGACAAGTACAAGGCTTCATGGCAACACCCTCGCTCCAAGCACTGGCATCTGCTGGACTACGTCATCGTCTGAGCGAGGGACCGCAAGGACGTCCGCATCATCCACGCCACGACAGGAGCTGACGACTGCTGGACAGACCACCGCCTAATCCACTCTGTCATCTCCATCAATGTAGCCCCAAAACAGCGGCCGTAACAGAAGCAATGCCGCAGGAAAATCAACGCTGGAGCACTCAAAGACCCTGCTATAAGAAAGCCCTATTCAGCCTGCGCCTCACAACCAACCTGACAACTCCCAGTGATTCAGAGACACAGAGTGTCCACAGCGCCTGGTCTGCACTCAAGGCCTCCATAATCAGCACCTGTGAAGAGACGCTCGGTCACTCGACCAGGAAACACCAAGACTGGTTCGACGAGAATGACCAGGAGATCCAGGAGCTAATAAGCCGCAAGTGCAAGGCATTCCTGATCTGGAAACAGCAACAGAACTCGAGAGCAAGAAAGCAGCTCTACAGACACCTGAAGGCCGAGGTCCAACAAAAAACTCGCGACCTAAAGAACAGATGGTGGGTGGAGAAAGCGCAGGAGATCCAGCAGCTAGCCGACAACCACGACGTGCATGGATTCTTTAGCGCAGTCAAGACCACCTACGGCCCAAGCACCCAAGGTCCTACCCCACTGCGGGCCAAGAACGGAGAGGTACTCATCAAGGACAGGGAGGCAGTCAGTGCCCGCTGGAAGGAGCACTTCGAAGATCTCCTTAACCGAGACTCTGTCTTCGACCCGAGTGTCCTCAACTCCATCCCGTAGCATGTTACCCGCCACCATCTCAGCACAACCCCAGCCCGGCATGAGGTTGAAAAGGCCATCCGACAACTGAAGAACAACAAGGCCTCAGGAGCAGATGGAATCCCTGCCGAGGCACTAAAGCATAGCGGAAATGCACTACCATGCGAATTGATGAACTCATTTCTCTTATCTGGAAGGAGGAGAGCATGCCAGGGGATCTCAGAGATGCTGTAATTGTGACCATCTTCAAGAAAGGTGACCAGTCCAATTGCGGTAATTACAGAGGAGTTTCCCTGCTGTCTGCCACAGGGAAAGTCATCGCAAGAATCCTCTTCAATCGCCTTCTCCCAGTGGCTGAAGAGCTCCTCCCAAAGTCGCAATGCGGATTCCGCCCACTAAGGGGCACAATGGACATGATCTTCACCGCGCGTCAACTACAAGAGAAATGCAGGGAACAGCACCAACCGCTGTACATGGCCTTCTTTGATCTCACAAAGGCCTTCGACACTGTCAACCGTGAGGGATTATGGAGTGTCCTCCTCAAATTCGGCTGCCCTCAAAAGTTTGTCACCATCCTCCGCCTGCTTCACAACAACATGCAAGCCGTGATCCTGACCAACGGTTCCACCACAGACCCAATTCACGTACGGACCGGGGTCAAACAAGGCTGTGTCATTCGCACCAACGCTCTTCTCGATCTTCCTTGCTGCAATGCTCCATCTCACCCTCAGTAAGCTTCCCACTGGAGTGAAGCTAATTTACAGAACAAACGGGAAACTGTTCAACCTCCGTCACCTCCAGTCCAGATCCAAGGTCGTCCCATCCTCTGTCATCGAATTACAGTATGCAGACGACGCTTGCGTCTGCGCTCACTCGGAGGTCGAACTCCAAACCATCGTCAACACCTTCACCGAAGCGTACAAGAGCATGGGCCTTACACTAAACATCCGTAAGACAAAGGTCCTCTACCAACCTGCCCCCGCCACACAGTACTGCTCCCCGATTATCAAAATCCACGACAAGGCCTTAGACAACGTGGACCACTTTCCATACCTCAGGAGCCTACTGTCAACAAGGGCAGACGTCGATGACGAAGTCCAACACCGCCTTCAGTGTGCCAGTGCAGCCTTCGGTCGCCTGAGGAAGAGAGTGTTTGAAGACCAGGACCTCAAACCCGGCACTAAGCTCATGGTCTACAGAGCAGCAGTGATACCCAGCATGCTGTATGCCTCAGAGACATGGACCATGTACAGCAGGCACCTCAAAGTACTGGAGAGGTACCACCAACGCTGCCTCCGCAAGATCCTGCAAATCCATTGGCAGGATAGGCGCACCAACGTCAGTGTTCTCGCTCAGGCCAACATCCCCAGCATCGAAGCTTTGACCACGCTCGACCAGCTCCGATGGATGGGCCACATCGTCCGCATGCCCGATACGAGACTCCCAAAACAAGCGCTCTACTCGGAGCTCTGACACGGCAAGAGAGCCCCAGGTGGGCAGAGGAAACGCTTCAAGGACACCCTCGAAGCCTCCTTGAAAAAGTGTAACATCCCCACCGACACCTGGGAATCCCTGGTCCAAGACCGCACAAAGTGGAGGAGAAGCATCCGGGAAGGTACCGAACACCTCGAGTCTCTTCGCCGGGAGCAAGCGGAAGCCAAGCGCAGGCAGCGCAAGGAGCGCACGTCAGCCCAAGCAGCCCACCCACCCGCCCCTTCAACCACCATCTGCCCCACCTGTGACAGAGACTGTAGGTCCCGCATTGGACTCATCAGTCACCTGAGAACTCATTTTTAATGTGGAAGCAAGTCATCCTCGGTTCCGAGGGACTGCCTAAGAAGAAGAAGATATAGAACAACTGATACCCGGGAGTGAGTTACAGGCTGGAATCTAATCGAGGGGTTCGGGGGTTTATATATAGAACAACTGATACCCGGGAGTGAGTTACAGGCTGGAAGCTAATCAAGGGATTTGGGGGGTTTATATATAGAACAACAGATACCCAGGAGTGAGTTACAGGCTGGAATCTAATCGAGGGGTTCGGGGGTTTATATATAGGATAACAGATACCAAGGAGTGAGTTACAGGCTGGAATCTAATCGAGGGGTTCGGGGGTTTATATATAGAATAACAGATACCCGGGAGTGAATTACAGGCTGGAATCTAATCGAGGGGTTCGGGGGTTTATATATAGAATAACAGATACCCGGGACTGAGTTACAGGCTGGAATCTAATCGAGGGGTTCGGGTGGTTTATATATAGAATAACAGATACCCGGGACTGAGTTACAGGCTGGAATCTAATCGAGGGGTTCGGGGGTTTATATATAGAGTAACAGATACCCGGGAGTGAGTTACAGGCTGGAATCTAATCGAGGGGTTCGGATGGTTTATATATAGAATAACAGATACCCAGGAGTGAGTTACAGGCTGGAATCTAATCGAGGGGTTCGGGTGGTTTATATATAGAATAACAGATACACAGGAGTGAGTTACAGGCTGGAATCTAATCGAGGGGTTCGGTGGGGGGGGTGGTTTATATATAGAATAATAGATGCCCGGGAGTGAGTTACAGACTGGAATCTAATCGAGGGGTTCGGGGGTTTATATATAGAATAACAGATACCTGCGAGTGAGTTACAGGCTGGAATCTAATCGAGGGGTTCGGGGGGTTTATATATAGAATAACAGATACCCGGGAGTGAGTTACAGACTGGAATCTAATCGAGGGGTTCGGGGGTTTATATATAGAATAACAGATACCCGGGAGTGAATTACAGGCTGGAATCTAATCGAGGGGTTCGGGGGTTTATATATAGAGTAACAGATACCCGGGAGTGAGTTCCAGGCTGGAATCTAATCGAGGGGTTCGGATGGTTTATATATAGAATAACAGATACCCAGGAGTGAGTTACAGGCTGGAATCTAATCGAGGGGTTCGGGTGGTTTATATATAGAATAACAGATACACAGGAGTGAGTTACAGGCTGGAATCTAATCGAGGGGTTCGGTGGGGGGGGTGGTTTATATATAGAATAATAGATGCCCGGGAGTGAGTTACAGACTGGAATCTAATCGAGGGGTTCGGGGGTTTATATATAGAATAACAGATACCTGCGAGTGAGTTACAGGCTGGAATCTAATCGAGGGGTTCGGGGGGTTTATATATAGAATAACAGATACCCGGGAGTGAGTTACAGACTGGAATCTAATCGAGGGGTTCGGGGGTTTATATATAGAATAACAGATACCCGGGAGTGAATTACAGGCTGGAATCTAATCGAGGGGTTCGGGGGTTTATATATAGAATAACATATACCCGGGAGTGAATTGCAGGCTGGAATCTAATCGAGGGGTTCGGTGGTTTATATATAGAATAACAGATGCCCGGGAGTGAGTTACAGGCTGGAATCTAATCGAGGGGTTCGGGGGGTTTATATATAGAATAGCAGATACCCGGGAGTGAGTTACAGGCTGGAATCTAATCGAGGGGTTCGGGGGGTTTATATATAGAATAACAGATATCCGGGAGTGAGCTACAGGCTGGAATCTAATCGAGGGGTTCGGGGGTTTATATATAGAGTAACAGATACCAGGGAGTGAGCTACAGCCTGGAATTCTAATCGAGGGGTTGCGGGGTTTATATATAGAATAACAGATACCCGGGAGTGAGTTACAGACTGGAATCTAATCGAGGGGTTGGGGGGTTTATATATAGAATAACAGATACCCGGGAGTGAGTTACAGCCTGGAATCTAATCGAGGGGTTGGGGGGTTTATATATAGAATAACAGATACCCGGGAGTGAGTTACCGGCTGGAATCTAATCGAGGGGTTGGGGGGTTTATATATAGAATAACAGATACCCGGGACTGAGTTACAGCCTGGAATCTAATCGAGGGGTTGGGGGGTTTATATATAGAATAACAGATACCCGGGAGTGAGTTACCGGCTGGAATCTAATCGAGGGGTTGGGGGGTTTATATATAGAGGAACAGATACCAGGGAGTGAGCTACAGCCTGGAATCTAATCGAGGGGTTCGGGGGGTTTATATATAGAATGACAGATACCCGGGAGTGAGTTACAGGCTGGAATCTAATCGAGGGGTTGGGGGTTTATATATAGAATAGCAGATACCCGGGAGTGAGTTACAGGCTGGAATCTAATCGAGGGGTTGGGGGTTTATATATAGAGTAACAGATACCAGGGAGTGAGCTACAGCCTGGAATCTAATCGAGGGGTTGGGGGGTTTATATATAGAGTAACAGATACCCGGGAGTGAGTTACAGGCTGGAATCTAATCGAGGGGTTCGGGGGGTTTATATATAGAATAACAGATACCTGGGAGTGAGTTACAGGCTGGAATCTAATCGAGGGGTTGGAGGGTTTATATATAGAATAGCAGATACCCGGGAGTGAGTTACAGGCTGGAATCTAATCGAGGGGTTCAGGGGGTTTATATATAGAATAGCAGATACCCGGGAGTGAGTTACAGGCTGGAATCTAATCAAGGGGTTCAGGGGGTTTATATATAGAATAACAGATACCCGGGAGTGAGTTACAGGCTGGAATCTAATCGAGGGGTTCGGATGGTTTATATATAGAATAACAGATACCCAGGAGTGAGTTACAGGCTGGAATCTAATCGAGGGGTTCGGGTGGTTTATATATAGAATAACAGATACACAGGAGTGAGTTACAGGCTGGAATCTAATCGAGGGGTTCGGTGGGGGGGGGTGGTTTATATATAGAATAATAGATGCCCGGGAGTGAGTTACAGACTGGAATCTAATCGAGGGGTTCGGGGGTTTATATATAGAATAACAGATACCTGCGAGTGAGTTACAGGCTGGAATCTAATCGAGGGGTTCGGGGGGTTTATATATAGAATAACAGATACCCGGGAGTGAGTTACAGACTGGAATCTAATCGAGGGGTTCGGGGGTTTATATATAGAATAACAGATACCCGGGAGTGAATTACAGGCTGGAATCTAATCGAGGGGTTCGGGGGTTTATATATAGAATAACAGATACCCGGGAGTGAATTGCAGGCTGGAATCTAATCGAGGGGTTCGGTGGTTTATATATAGAATAACAGATGCCCGGGAGTGAGTTACAGGCTGGAATCTAATCGAGGGGTTCGGGGGGGTTTATATATAGAATAGCAGATACCCGGGAGTGAGTTACAGGCTGGAATCTAATCGAGGGGTTCGGGGGGTTTATATATAGAATAACAGATATCCGGGAGTGAGCTACAGGCTGGAATCTAATCGAGGGGTTCGGGGGTTTATATATAGAGTAACAGATACCAGGGAGTGAGCTACAGCCTGGAATTCTAATCGAGGGATTGCGGGGTTTATATATAGAATAACAGATACCCGGGAGTGAGTTACAGACTGGAATCTAATCGAGGGGTTGGGGGGTTTATATATAGAATAACAGATACCCGGGAGTGAGTTACAGGCTGGAATCTAATCGAGGGGTTGGGGGGTTTGTATATAGAGTAACAGATACCCGGGAGTGAGTTACAGGCTGGAATCTAATCGAGGGGTTCGGGGGGTTTATATATAGAGTAACAGATACCAGGGAGTGAGCTACAGCCTGGAATCTAATCGAGGGGTTGGGGGGTTTATATATAGAATAACAGATACCCGGGAGTGAGTTACAGGCTGGAATCTAATCGAGGGGTTGGGGGTTTATCTATAGAATAGCAGATACCCGGGAGTGAGTTACAGGCTGGAATCTAATCGAGGGGTTGGGGGGTTTATATATAGAGTAACAGATACCAGGGAGTGAGCTACAGCCTGGAATCTAATCGAGGGGTTCGGGGGGTTTATATATAGAATAACAGATACCCGGGAGTGAGTTACAGGATGGAATCTAATCGAGGGGTTCGGGGTTTTTTTTATAGAATAACAGATACCAGGGAGTGAGTTACAGGCTGGAATCTAATCGAGGGGTTCGGGGGTTTATATATAGAATAACAGATACCAGGGAGTGAGTTACAGGCTGGAATCTAATCGAGGGGTTCGGATGGTTTATATATAGATTAACAGATACCCGGGAGTGTGTTACAGGCTGGAATCTAATCGAGGGGTTCGGGGGGTTTATATATAGAATAGCAGATGCCCGGGAGTGAGTTACAGGCTGGAATCTAATCGAGGGGTTGGGGGGTTTATATATAGAATAACAGATACCCGGGAGTGAGTTACAGGCTGGAATCTAATCGAGGGGTTCGGGGGTTTATATATAGAATAACAGATACCCGGGAGTGAGTTACAGGCTGGAATCTAATCGAGGGGTTCGGGGGGTTTATATATAGAATAGCAGATGCCCGGGAGTGAGTTACAGGCTGGAATCTAATCGAGGGGTTCGGGTGGTTTATATATAGAATAACAGATACCCGGGAGTGAGTTACAGGCTGGAATCTAATCGAGGGGTTCGGGGGTTTATATATAGAATAACAGATACCCGGGAGTGAGTTACAGGCTGGAATCTAATCGAGGGGTTCGGGGGGTTTATATATAGAATAACAGATACCCGGGAGTGAGTTACCGGCTGGAATCTAATCGAGGGGTTGGGGGGTTTATATATAGAGTAACAGATACCAGGGAGTGAGCTACAGCCTGGAATCTAATCGAGGGGTTCGGGGGGTTTATATATAGAATAACAGATACCCGGGAGTGAGTTACAGGCTGGAATCTAATCGAGGGGTTGGGGGTTTATATATAGAATAGCAGATACCCGGGAGTGAGTTACAGGCTGGAATCTAATCGAGGGGTTGGGGGGTTTATATATAGAATAACAGATACCCGGGAGTGAGTTACAGGCTGGAATCTAATCGAGGGGTTGGGGGTTTATCTATAGAATAGCAGATACCCGGGAGTGAGTTACAGGCTGGAATCTAATCGAGGGGTTGGGGGGTTTATATATAGAGTAACAGATACCAGGGAGTGAGCTACAGCCTGGAATCTAATCGAGGGGTTGGGGGGTTTATATATAGAGTAACAGATACCCGGGAGTGAGTTACAGGCTGGAATCTAATCGAGGGGTTCGGGGGGTTTATATATAGAATAACAGATACCCGGGAGTGAGTTACAGGCTGGAATCTAATCGAGGGGTTGGGGGGTTTATATATAGAATAGCAGATACCCGGGAGTGAGTTACAGGCTGGAATCTAATCGAGGGGTTCAGGGGGTTTATATATAGAATAGCAGATACCCGGGAGTGAGTTACAGGCTGGAATCTAATCAAGGGGTTCAGGGGGTTTATATATAGAATAACAGATACCCGGGAGTGAGTTACAGGCTGGAATCTAATCGAGGGGTTCGGATGGTTTATATATAGAATAACAGATACCCAGGAGTGAGTTACAGGCTGGAATCTAATCGAGGGGTTCGGGTGGTTTATATATAGAATAACAGATACACAGGAGTGAGTTACAGGCTGGAATCTAATCGAGGGGTTCGGTGGGGGGGGGTGGTTTATATATAGAATAATAGATGCCCGGGAGTGAGTTACAGACTGGAATCTAATCGAGGGGTTCGGGGGTTTATATATAGAATAACAGATACCTGCGAGTGAGTTACAGGCTGGAATCTAATCGAGGGGTTCGGGGGGTTTATATATAGAATAACAGATACCCGGGAGTGAGTTACAGACTGGAATCTAATCGAGGGGTTCGGGGGTTTATATATAGAATAACAGATACCCGGGAGTGAATTACAGGCTGGAATCTAATCGAGGGGTTCGGGGGTTTATATATAGAATAACAGATACCCGGGAGTGAATTGCAGGCTGGAATCTAATCGAGGGGTTCGGTGGTTTATATATAGAATAACAGATGCCCGGGAGTGAGTTACAGGCTGGAATCTAATCGAGGGGTTCGGGGGGTTTATATATAGAATAGCAGATACCCGGGAGTGAGTTACAGGCTGGAATCTAATCGAGGGGTTCGGGGGGTTTATATATAGAATAACAGATATCCGGGAGTGAGCTACAGGCTGGAATCTAATCGAGGGGTTCGGGGGTTTATATATAGAATAGCAGATACCCGGGAGTGAGTTACAGACTGGAATCTAATCGAGGGGTTGGGGGGTTTATATATAGAATAACAGATACCCGGGAGTGAGTTACAGGTTGGAATCTAATCGAGGGGTTGGGGGGTTTATATATAGAGTAACAGATACCCGGGAGTGAGTTACAGGCTGGAATCTAATCGAGGGGTTCGGGGGGTTTATATATAGAGTAACAGATACCAGGGAGTGAGCTACAGCCTGGAATCTAATCGAGGGGTTGGGGGGTTTATATATAGAATAACAGATACCCGGGAGTGAGTTACAGGCTGGAATCTAATCGAGGGGTTGGGGGTTTATCTATAGAATAGCAGATACCCGGGAGTGAGTTACAGGCTGGAATCTAATCGAGGGGTTGGGGGGTTTATATATAGAGTAACAGATACCAGGGAGTGAGCTACAGCCTGGAATCTAATCGAGGGGTTCGGGGGGTTTATATATAGAATAACAGATACCCGGGAGTGAGTTACAGGATGGAATCTAATCGAGGGGTTCGGGGTTTTTTTTATAGAATAACAGATACCAGGGAGTGAGTTACAGGCTGGAATCTAATCGAGGGGTTCGGGGGTTTATATATAGAATAACAGATACCAGGGAGTGAGTTACAGGCTGGAATCTAATCGAGGGGTACGGGGGTTTATATATAGAATAACAGATACCCGGGAGTGAGTTACAGGCTGGAATCTAATCGAGGGGTTCGGGGGTTTATATATAGAATAACAGATACCCGGGAGTGAGTTACAGGCTGGAATCTAATCGAGGGGTTCGGGGGGTTTATATATAGATTAACAGATACCCGGGAGTGTGTTACAGGCTGGAATCTAATCGAGGGGTTCGGGGGGTTTATATATAGAATAGCAGATGCCCGGGAGTGAGTTACAGGCTGGAATCTAATCGAGGGGTTGGGGGGTTTATATATAGAATAACAGATACCCGGGAGTGAGTTACAGGCTGGAATCTAATCGAGGGGTTCGGGGGTTTATATATAGAATAACAGATACCCGGGAGTGAGTTACAGGCTGGAATCTAATCGAGGGGTTCGGGGGGTTTATATATGGAATAGCAGATGCCCGGGAGTGAGTTACAGGCTGGAATCTAATCGAGGGGTTCGGGGGTTTATATATAGAATAACAGATACCCGGGAGTGAGTTACAGGCTGGAATCTAATCGAGGGGTTCGGGGGTTTATATATAGAATAACAGATACCCGGGAGTGAGTTACAGGCTGGAATCTAATCGAGGGGTTCGGGGGGTTTATATATAGAATAACAGATACCCGGGAGTGTGTTACAGGCTGGAATCTAATCGAGGGGTTCGGGGGGTTTATATATCGAATAGCAGATGCCCGGGAGTGAGTTACAGGCTGGAATCTAATCGAGGGGTTGGGGGGTTTATATATAGAATAACAGATACCCGGGAGTGAGTTACAGGCTGGAATCTAATCGAGGGGTTGGGGGGTTTATATATGGAGTAATGGAGACTAACGATGGCAGAAGCTGGTTGGGGCAAGGTCCATATCCTCCCCCCGTGCTGCGGCCCGCTCTGGGTGTACCGGCGTGTTAAGTCACTCGCGAGGCCTAATGCGCGTTTCTTTCTCCCCTTGTTTTGAAGGTGCGGAGTCACGCTCCCGACCATGGCTCAAACGCTGCAGCTGGAGATTCCCAACTTCGGGAACACGGTTCTGGAGTGCCTGAACGAGCAGCGTCTGCAGGGCCTGTACTGCGACACCTCCATCGTGGTGAAGGGGCAGGCGTTCAAAGCCCACCGCGCCGTGCTGGCTGCCAACAGCTCCTACTTCCGCGACCTCTTCGCCGGTACCGCGCGGGCGGCCTTTGAGCTGCCGGCTGCGGTGCAGCCGCAGAGCTTCCAGAACATTCTCAACTTCTGCTACACGGGGCGGCTGTGCATGAAGGCGGGCGAGCAGTTCATGCTGATGTACACGGCGGGATTCCTGCAGATACAACGCATTGTGGAGCGGGGCACCGAGCTCCTGTCCAAGGTCAGCTCGCCGCGCTGCGACTCTCAGGGCTTGAGCGTCGACGATCCGGGCTGGGAGCCCCAGAGCCCGGCCGCGCCCCTCCCCCTCCCCCTCCCGCTCGCGTCTCGCGTCAAGGTGGAGCAAAGCGACGGGGGCTGCGGCCGTGGCAGACGGGCCGCCGAGGGTCCTGCCGCGGGCAGCGCCAAGTCAGCCCGCCTGGCACACGAGGTAGCGAGCGGGCAGGGCTGTCCCGTCAACGTGCCCCGTGACATCGCCAGTCCAGGAGCCAGCAGCCTTCACCCCAGTGACAGCCCCTTCTCCTGCCAGAACGAGGAGGAGGAGGAGCAAGAAGAGGAGGGGCTGGAGGACATGACGGAGGAGCAGTACGTCCAGATGTGCAGCATGTACAACATCATGAGCGTCCCACACGTAGGTGAGCAGCGGATACCCAGTACCCCAGGGCAACCGGACACGGCGACCCTCTGTACTCCCAGTGCAGTACTGAGGGAGTGCTGCACTGTCAGGGGGCAGTACTGAGGGAGTGCTGCACTGTCGGAGGGGCCGTACTGAGGGAGCACGACATTGTCGGAGGGGCAGTACTGAGGGAGTGCTGCACTGTCGGAGGGGCAGTACTGAGGGAGCGCTGCACTATCAGAGGGGCAGTACTGAGGGAGCGCTGCACTATCAGAGGGGCAGTACTGAGGGAGTGCTGCACTGTCGGAGGTTCAGCACTGAGGGAGCGCTGCACTATCAGAGGGGCAGTACTGAGGGAGCGCTGCACTGTCGGAGGTTCAGCACTGAGGGAGCGCTGCACTATCAGAGGGGCAGTACTGAGGGAGTGCTGCACTGTCGGAGGTTCAGCACTGAGGGAGCGCTGCACTATCAGAGGGGCAGTACTGAGGGAGCGCTGCACTGTCGGAGGTTCAGCACTGAGGGAGCGCTGCACTATCAGAGCGGCAGTACTGAGGGAGTGCTGCACTGTCGGAGGGGCAGTACTGAGTGAGCGCTGCACTATCAGAGGGGCAGTACTGAGGGAGCGCTGCACTATCAGAGGGGCAGTACTGAGGGAGTGCTGCACTATCAGAGGGGCAGTACTGAGGGAGTGCTGCACTGTCGGAGGTTCAGCACTGAGGGAGCGCTGCACTGTCAGGGGGCAGTACTGAGGGAGTGCTGCACTGTCAGGGGGCAGTACTGAGGGAGTGCTGCACTATCAGAGGGGCAGTACTGAGGGAGTGCTGCACTGTCAGAGGGTCAGTACTGAGGAAGCGCTGCACTGTCAGAGGGGCCGTACTGAGGGAGCACGACATTGTCGGAGGGGCAGTACTGAGGGAGCGATGCACTGATGGAGGGGCAGTACTGAGGGAGCGCGACATTGTCGGAGGGGCAGTACTGAGGGAGTGCTGCACTGTCGGAGGGGCAGTACTGAGGGAGCGCGACATTGTCGGAGGGGCAGTACTGAGGGAGTGCTGCACTGTCAGAGGGGCAGTACTGAGGGAGCGCTGCACTGTCGGAGGGGCAGTACTGAGGGAGTGCAGCACTGTCAGAGGGGCAGTACTGAGGGAGCGCTGCACTGTCGGAGGGGCAGTACTGAGGGAGTGCAGCACTGTCAGAGGGGCAGTACTGAGGGAGCACTGCACTGTCAGAGGGGCCGTACTGAGGGAGTGCTGCACTGTCAGAGGGGCAGCACTGAGGGAGTGCTGCACTGTCAGAGGGGCAGTACTGAGGGAGTGCTGCACTGTCAGAGGGGCAGTACTGAGGGAGTGCTGCACTGTCAAAGGGGCCGTACTGAGGGAGCACTGCACTGTCAGAGGGGCCCTACTGAGGGAGCACTGCACTGTCAGAGGGGCAGTACTGTGGGAGTGCTGCACTGAGGGAGCGCTGCACTGTCAGAGGGGCCGTACTGAGGGAGTGCTGCACTGTCGGAGGGGCAGTACTGAGGGAGTGCTGCACTGTCAGAGGGGCAGTACTGAGGGAGTGCTGCACTGTCAGAGGGGCAGTACTGAGGGAGTGCTGCACTGTCAGAGGGGCAGTACTGAGCTGCACTGTCGGATGGGCAGTTTTCAGGGAGCGCTGCACTGTCAGAGGGGCAGTACTGTGGGAGTGCTGCACTGAGGGAGCGCTACACTGTCAGAGGGGCAGTACTGAGGGAGTGCTGCACTGTCGGAGGGGCAGTACTGAGGGAGTGCTGCACTGTCAGAGGGGCCGTACTGAGGGAGTGCTGCACTGTCGGAGGGGCAGTACTGAGGGAGTGCTACACTGTCAGAGGGGCAGGACTAAGAGTGCTGCACTGTCAGAGGGGCAGTACTGAGCTGCACTGTCGGATGGGCAGTTTTCAGGGAGTGCTGCACTTTCAGAGGGACAGTTCTCAGGGAGCGCTGCACTGTCAGAGGGGCAGGACTAGGAGTGCTCCACTGTCGGAGGGGCAGTACTGAGGGAGTGCTGCACTGTCAGAGGGGCAGTACTGAGGGAGTGCTGCACTGTCGGAGGGGCAGTACTGAGGGAGTGCTGCACTGTCGGAGGGGCAGTACTGAGGGAGTGCTGCACTGTCGGAGGGGCAGTACTGAGGGAGTGCTGCACTGTCAGAGGGGCAGTACTGAAGGACTGCTCCCACCCCCTAATTGCCATGCAGTGTGTGTGTCGACCCCCCTCCCCTGCCCTGTTTGAAAGTGGATGTTGGCAGACGACCAAAATCGGTCTTGACCGTGATGCTTTCCCTGCTCAAATAGCCTGCTGGCACTCCGGTGGATCCATCATTAAAGCAACGGCAAGATGACCAACAGCCGTCAAAGAAATTCAAGACTACGGGAATCCCATGGAGTCAGAGGTTCCTAACGCAGCCTCCAGGCGCGGGGAGCAGCAGTTTGCACACCTCCTGTTGCCTCTGAACTCCAGTGCTGCACCCCTCGGTTATGCACTCTGCAGTTACCCAGTTTTCCTGTGGAGAGCCACTTGTCAGTCGCAGCCTGACTGCTCTAGTTGATCCTCTGTTCAACTGGGCACAGATACATCTCACCCCCCCCCCACCCAATTTATCCCCTCCCCTGGGGAGCGATTCGTCCTGCAGTCTGGCTTTCGTGGCAACATTAGCCCTGCACAAGTGGACAGCCTCAACTAAATTTATCACCTTGGTTTGTGACTCACCATTCTCCCTCTCAAACCTAATATCGAATTCTACCATATTATGGTCACTTTTCGCTCGGTGTTCCCTTACCGTTAGAGGGATGAATATTGGCCAGGACACCTGGGAGAACTCCCCTGCTTTTTGTCCGAATAGTGTCATGGGATCTTTTTCATCCACCCGAGAGGTCAGATGGAGCCTCAGTTTAACATCTCCTCTGAAAAACGGCATTTCCGACAGTGCGGCGCTCCTTCCGTACTGCCCCTCCGACAGTGCAGCGCTCCCTCCATACTGCCCATCCGACAGTGCAGCACTCCCTCAGTACTGACCCTCCGACAGTGCAGCACTCCCTCCGTACTGCCCATCCGACAGTGCAGCACTCCCTCAGTACTGACCCTCCAACAGTGCAGCGCTCCCTCCGTACTGCCCATCCGACAGTGCAGCACTCCCTCAGTACTGCCCCTCCGACAGTGCAGCGCTCCCTCCGTACTGCCCATCCGACAGTGCAGCACTCCCTCAGTACTGACCCTCCGACAGTGCAGCGCTCCCTCAGTACTGCCCCTCCGACAGTGCAGCACTCCCTCAGTACTGACCCTCCGACAGTGCAGCGCTCCCTCCGTAGTGCCCCTCCGACAGTGCAGCGCTCCCTCAGTACTGCCCATCCGACAGTGCAGCACTCCCTCAGTACTGACCCTCCAACAGTGCAGCGCTCCCTCAGTACTGCCCCTCCGACAGTGCAGCGCTCCCTCCGTACTGCCCATCCGACAGTGCAGCACTCCCTCAGTACTGACCCTCCAACAGTGCAGCGCTCCCTCAGTACTGTCCCTCCGACAGTGCAGCACTCCCTCCGTACTGCCCCTCCAACAGTGCGGTGCTCCCTCAGTACTGCTCCTCTGACAGTGCAGCACTCCCTCAGTACTGACCCTCCGACAGTGCAGCACTCCCTCAGTACTGACCCTCCGACAGTGCGGTGCTCCCTCAGTACTGTCCCTCCGACAGTGCAGTGCTTCCTCAGTACTGCCCCTCCGACAGTGCAGCGCTCCCTCAGTACTCTCCCTCCGACAGTGCAGCGCTCCCTCAGTACTGCCCCTCCGACAGTGCAGCACTCCCTCAGTACTGCCCCTCCGACAGTGCAGCACTCCCTCAGTACTGACCCTCCGACAGTGCAGCGCTCCCTCAGTACTGTCCCTCTGACAGTGCAGCGCTCCCTCAGTACTGCCCCTCCGACAGTGCAGCGCTCCCTCAGTACTGCCCCTCCGACAGTGCAGTGCTCCCTCAGTACTGCCCCTCCGACAGTGCAGCACTCCCTCAGTACTGACCCTCCGACAGTGCAGCTCTCCCTCAGTACTGCCCCTCCGACAGTGCAGCACTCCCTCAGTACTGCCCCTCCGACAGTGCAGCACTCCCTCAGTACTGACCCTCCGACAGTGCAGCGCTCCCTCACTACTGTCCCTCCGACAGTGCAGCGCTCCCTCAGTACTGTCCCTCCGACAGTGCAGCGCTCCCTCAGTACTCTCCCTCCGACAGTGCAGCGCTCCCTCAGTACTGTCCCTCCGACAGTGCAGCGCTCCCTCAGTACTGTCCCTCCGACAGTGCGGCGCTCCCTCAGTACTCTCCCTCCGACAGTGCAGCGCTCCCTCAGTACTCTCCCTCCGACAGTGCAGCGCTCCCTCAGTACTGCCCCTCCGACAGTGCAGCTCTCCCTCAGTACTGCCCCTCCGACAGTGCAGCACTCCCTCAGTACTGCCCCTCCGACAGTGCAGCACTCCCTCAGTACTGACCCTCCGACAGTGCAGCGCTCCCTCAGTACTGACCCTCCGACAGTGCAGCGCTCCCTCAGTACTGTCCCTCCGACAGTGCAGCGCTCCCTCAGTACTGTCCCTCCGACAGTGCGGCGCTCCCTCAGTACTCTCCCTCCGACAGTGCAGCGCTCCCTCAGTACTCTCCCTCCGACAGTGCAGCGCTCCCTCAGTACTGCCCCTCCGACAGTGCAGCTCTCCCTCAGTACTGCCCCTCCGACAGTGCAGCACTCCCTCAGTACTGCCCCTCCGACAGTGCAGCACTCCCTCAGTACTGACCCTCCGACAGTGCAGCGCTCCCTCAGTACTGACCCTCCGACAGTGCAGCGCTCCCTCAGTACTGACCCTCCGACAGTGCAGCGCTCCCTCAGTACTGCCCTCCGACAGTGCAGCGCTCCCTCAGTACTGCCCCTCCGACAGTGCAGCGCTCCCTCAGTACTGCCCCTCTGACAGTGTAGCACTCCCTCAGTACTGCCCCTCCGACAGTGCAGCACTCCCTTAGTACTGCCCCTCCGACAGTGCAGCGCTCCCTCAGTACTGCCCCTCTGACAGTGCAGCACTCCCTCAGTACTGCCCCTCTGACAGTGCAGCACTCCCTCAGTACTGCCCCTCCGACAGTGCAGCACTCCCTCAGTACTGCCCCTCCGACAGTGCAGCGCTCCCTCAGTACTGCCCCTCTGACAGTGCAGCACTCCCTCAGTACTCTCCCTCCGACAGTGTAGCGCTCCCTCAGTCGGGTCCCTTGTCGGACTCGCTGATTCCTGAGATAAAGACCATCATTGTGCTGACTAAATCGGGCATCTGTTTCCTGTTGGCATAATTCTTTTATTCATTTTTAAATAACAGATTCTTAAAGCAAGAGACAGTGATATGTCTGACAGTGAGCTTCATTTATTACTGTTTCAAAACATTCATCTCAAGACTACTTAAGACAGTGCACACAGCCCTACGTCTAGAAACTCACGTGTAAAGAACACCCCGGGAGCGGTGAGCCAAACCTATCCAAAGCCGTTCACAGTAGTTGCCTTGAAGGCAACTAAAGTTCCTAAAGAATTTTGCTTCATATCTGTCCTTGATCCTATTTTAAAACCAAACTTTCATTGTTTAATTCTTGCTGAGGTTAACTCTGTTGGGTGTTTTCATACCCTTCGATCGCCACACATACAGAGATAGAGACCTCATATGGTTAATATCAGCAACCTTTCCTTCCTTGCTTTGCTCTTGCGTTGCCCGCGACATGGACTTTCTTAAAGGGACAGTATCGCTGCAGATTGCCCCCTTGGGGTGATGGTGTGTGTCTGGAGACTCAACGCCTTTTAATGAGATTACCTGTGGTTACTGGGCGGGTTGGGTCTCCCCAGCACCAGCTGTGGGCTGCTTGTAACCTGCTCTGCCTCACTTTTCTCTCACGACCTTTGTTTCGCCCTTTAAGCAACCCCGGAGCGGGTGGAGGCCTTGCCTGATCATGTCGATGGGCGTTCCAGGATGAGGATCCGGCACGACCTGGCGGTGCTCCCTGCCGACCTCATCAATCAGATCGGGCACCGCTGCCACCCCAAGCTGTACGTGGAGGGGGACCCGTCGGAGAAACTCGAGCTGGTGACAGGTGAGCAGCAACTCCCAAGGGAGGACCTGGTCAGACCGTACTAACCCGGGGAGGACTGGGTCAGACCGTACTAACCCGGGGAGGACCGGGTCAGACCGTACTAACCCGGGGAGGACTGGGTCAGACCGTACTAACCCGGGGAGGACTGGGTCAGACCGTACTAACCCGGGGAGGACCGGGTCAGACCGTACTAACCCGGGCAGACTGGGTCAGACCGTACTAACCCGGGGAGGACCGGGTCAGACCCTACTAACCCGGGGAGGACCGGGTCAGACCCTACTAACCCGGGGAGGACCGGGTCAGACCGTACTAACCCGGGGAGGACCGGGTCAGACCGTACTAACCCAGGGAGGACCGGGTCAGACCGTACTAACCCGGGGAGGACCGGGTCAGACCGTACTAACCCGGGGAGGACCGGGTCAGACCGTACTAACCCGGGGAGGACCGGGTCAGACCGTACTAACCCGGGGAGGACCGGGTCAGACCGTACTAACCCGGGGAGGACCGGGTCAGACCGTACTAACCCGGGGAGGACCGGGTCAGACCGCACTAACCCGGGTCAGACCGTACTAACCCGGGGAGGACCGGGTCAGACCGCACTAACCCGGGGAGGACCGGGTCAGACCGTACTAACCCGGGGAGGACCGGGTCAGACTGCACTAACCCGGGGAGGACCGGGTCAGAACGTACTAACCCGGGGAGGACCGGGTCAGACCGCACTAACCCGGGGAGGACCGGGACAGACCGTACTAACCCGGGGAGGACCGGGTCAGACCGCACTAACCTGGGGAGGACCGGGTCAGACCGTACTAACCCGGGGAGGACCGGGTCAGACCGCACTAACCTGGGTCAGACCGGGTCAGACCGTACTAACCCGGGTCAGACCGTACTAACCCGGGAAGGACCGGGTCAGACCGCACTAACCCGGGGAGGACCGGGTCAGACCGCACTAACCCGGGGAGGACCGGGTCAGACCGCACTAACCCGGGGAGGACCGGGTCAGACCGCACTAACCCGGGGAGGACCGGGTCAGACCGCACTAACCTGGGGAGGACCGGGTCAGACCGTACTAACCCGGGGAGGACCGGGTCAGACCGCACTAACCTGGGTCAGACCGGGTCAGACCGTACTAACCCGGGTCAGACCGTACTAACCCGGGGAGGACCGGGTCAGACCGCACTAACCCGGGGAGGACCGGGTCAGACCGCACTAACCCGGGGAGGACCGGGTCAGACCGCACTAACCCGGGGAGGACCGGGTCAGACCGCACTAACCCGGGGAGGACCAGGTCAGCACCGTACTAACCCGGGGAGGACCAGGTCAGCACCGTACTAACTCGGGGTGGGGGTGTGGTTTACAGGTTCTCACCCGGGTGGGGGGCGGGGGCTGTTGTAGTTTACAGGTTCTCACCCGGGTGGGGGGCGGGGGCTGTTGTAGTTTACAGGTTCTCACCCGGGTGGGGGGCGGGGGCTGTTGTAGTTTACAGGTTCTCACCCGGGTGGGGGGCAGGGGCTGTTATAGTTTACAGGTTCTCACCCGGGTGGGGGGCAGGGGCTGTTGTAGTTTACAGGTTCTCACCCGGGTGGGGGGGCGGGGGCTGTTGTAGTTTACAGGTTCTCACCCGGGTGGGGGGCGGGAGCTGTTGTAGTTTACAGGTTCTCACCCGGGTGGGGGGCAGGGGCTGTTGTAGTTTACAGGTTCTCACCCGGGTGGGGGGCGGGAGCTGTTGTAGTTTACAGGTTCTCACCCGGGTGGGGGGCGGGAGCTGTTGTAGTTTACAGGTTCTCACCCGGGTGGGGGGCAGGGGCTGTTGTAGTTTACAGGTTCTCACCCGGGTGGGGGGCGGGGGCTGTTGTAGTTTACAGGTTCTCACCCGGGTGGGGGGCGGGAGCTGTTGTAGTTTACAGGTTCTCACCCGGGTGGGGGGCAGGGGCTGTTGTAGTTTACAGGTTCTCACCCGGGTAGGACTAGGTGGGATCACGGGCGACAGGGGGTGAAATCGCAGTGGCACTAATGAGTAAGGGATGCACATCACAAGACACAGAAGTGGGTTGGGGAGGGGAAAACTCAGTCACGGTTCCTGCTCCTGATGTCATCCAGCGCCCTCTACTGGAAGGTGCGAGAGCCTGCACGTTGGGTGAGAACAGGCTAATGCCCCCTGCAGTTGAATAGCCTGCCGATGCTGACTGTCGGAGACTGCCTATGAGTGGAGGTGGGTGAGTGAGCTGAGGCCCGCTCTACCTTGTGCCGACCGTACCCCAAAAGGCATTTCGGGAGAGAGAGGGCGGCAGGGAGGGCATGCTGGAATCACACTGCTGACTGATGGCTCTTGCTGCCATTGAACCTGCAGGTACGAGTGTGTACATCACACGAGCTCAGCTCATGAACTGTCACATCTGTGCGGGGACAAGACACAAAGTGTTGCTTCGGAGGTTGCTGGCTGCATTTTTTGACCGGTAAGTTGCAACTTGGCAGTTGTCGCCTGGTTTGTGGTCTGCGGAGTTTGCTGGTCCCGGGATCGCTCAGCGAGAGCAACAAAACACTTGCTGAACTTCGAGCTTTTACAGTAAAATGTTCTCGTCTCTACAGTCGGGTTGCCAACTCTGGTTGGGTCTATTCCTGGAGGTTTCATCACATGACTGCCAGCCCCCAAACTCCCGCCATTGGTCCATCCTCCGGGTGCTCTGCCCTCCCCCGGCCAATTGGAAAGGGAACTGAGTCTTTGTTAGCCAATTGTTTGATGCTTGACTGTCAGTGAAATGGCCTTTTTCCCCCCATCTCCAATATTGTTATTACTATCAATGAAAGTGTTCGGAGAAAATGAAAAGGTTTTTTTTAGTTGCCCCTATGATTTTATCTCCTGGGTTATTTGCTCATAGCAGTGTTCTGGAGATTAGCTTTCAATTCCTGGAGAATCCAGGGCAATCCTGGAGGGTTGGCAACCCTACTGTACAAAGTATAAATTTATAAAATATTAATTGATTCTGAGGCATCATGACGATTAAAAAGAGTACCAGGCATTTTCATACCGTGTAGGGTTTGTAACTCTTTAGGGTAGGAAAGGTAAGAATCAACCGAGAGACTGAGACACCTTAAAATGGTTTGAAACACTTTTATAAATAATGTTATTGACATTAAGACACAACAGATGAAGATGCTGTACAACCTTGTCCGGGGAGTGCAACTCGAAACTCAGGGTGATCAGTTCCTCTGTTTCGGGGGACGAGAGGGTTAATGTTCTGCTGCTGACTTCTCTTCTTTGACTGCTACTTGTGATCTCCTCGAAACCATTGCAAGCCTGTGTTTTGATATCTTCCTTCTGTTCCTGGGAGAACAGCTTGCAGGTGTTTATCCTCATTCTCTCTCTCTCTCCTCTCTCTCTCTCGCAGTTCAGCGAAGCAGTTGTTCTTTGTTATTGTCTGCTGATCTCTCGTTGCCGGCAGTCACTGTCCTTCGAAAGTACAGCGAGTTTTGAACAAGATCTGTTCTTGAGGAAGACAGCAAGCCAGCAGTTAGTCTGCAACACTTCCTCTCTTTCACTGCAGCAAAGAAGTTCCAGCATGCTCTCTGATTTTGGTCAAGTTCCCATAGTCCTTTGCTCTGTTCTTCGGTTATCTGTCGATTCCACATTAGTCCACCTGTAATTTTGTTTTTGAAGGTGATTGGCTGTACATGAGTCATCCTTCATTCGCCGTTCAGAATTGTAACCCATCATGCCCTTTTACCCAGCAATCACCGTGCTAGTCCAGGGTTTCAGGTCCTTTATCCATCTCACGGTTCCTGGGCGAGTGTCACCAGGACCGTTCCCGCTCCATAAGCCGTTACTGATTCCTCTTTAAGAGCAGGCACCCTAACGCCCAAAATCCTTCAGTAGGAAAGGAGCAAGACGTTCAGGGAAGTTCAGAGCCAGGCTGTCCTCACACGTTGCCCGTGTGGGAGCAGCGCTGGAGGAGTCGGACTGTCCCCTGCCTTCCATTTTGTATCAAACTAACTAATGGACCGCCTCCATTTTAGCTGCGACATAACGCTAAAGCCAGAAGTGCCAATTTTTGCCACAAAGCGTGAAGCGTTACTTTGAGCATGTGTTCCTCAACTGGAGTTGCACCACCAGGATTGGGGGTGAACAGGCCAGGATGGGGGGTCAGAGGGTGAACAGCCCAGAATTGGGGGGGTCAGGGGGTGAACAGCCCAGGATTGGGGGGTCAGGGGGTGAACAGCCCAGGATTGGGGGGTCAGGGGGTGAACAGCCCAGGATTGGGGGGTTGGGTGAACAGGCCAGGATTGGGGGGTCAGGGGGTGAACAGCCCAGGATTGGGGGGTCAGGGGGTGAACAGCCCAGGATTGGGGGGTTGGGTGAACAGGCCAGGATTGGGGGGTCGGGGGGTGAACAGCCCAGGATGGGGGGTCGGGGATGAACAGCCCAGGATTGGGGGGGTCGGAGGGTGAACAGCCCAGGATTGGGGGGGTCAGGGGGTGAACAGCCCAGGATTGGGGGGGTCGGGGGGTGAACAGCCCAGGATGGGGGGTCGGGGGGTGAACAGCCCAGGATTGGGGGGTCGGGGGGTGAACAGCCCAGGATTGGGGGGTCGGAGGGTCAACAGCCCAGGATTGGGGGGTCGGAGGGTCAACAGCCCAGGATTGGGGGGTCAGAGGGGTGAACAGCCCAGGATTGGGAGGGTCGGGGGGTGAACAGGCCAGGATTGGGGGGTTGGGTGAACAGGCCAGGATTGGGGGGTCGGAGGGTGAACAGCCCAGGATTGGGGGGTCAGGGGGGTGAACAGCCCAGGATTGGGGGGTCGGAGGGTCAACAGGCCAGGATTGGGGGGGTCGGAGGGTGAACAGGCCAGGATTGGGGGTCGGGGGGTGAACAGCCCAGGATTGGGGGGTCGGAGGGTGAACAGCCCAGGATTGGGGGGTTGGGTGAACAGGCCAGGATTGGGGGGTCGGAGGGTGAACAGCCCAGGATTGGGGGGTCAGGGGGGTGAACAGCCCAGGATTGGGGGGTCGGAGGGTCAACAGGCCAGGATTGGGGGGGTCGGAGGGTGAACAGGCCAGGATTGGGGGGTCAGGGGTGTGAACAGCCCAGGATTGGGGGGTCAGGGGTGTGAACAGCCCAGGATTGGGGGGTCAGGGGTGTGAACAGCCCAGGATTGGGGGGTCGGGGGTGTGAACAGCCCAGGATTGGGGGGTCAGGGGGGTGAACAGCCCAGGATTGGGGGGTCAGGGGTGTGAACAGCCCAGGATTGGGGGGTCAGGGGTGTGAACAACCCAGGATTGGGGGGTCAGGGGTGTGAACAGCCCAGGATTGGGGGGTCAGGGGGGTGAACAGCCGAGGATTGGGGGGTCGGGGGGGTGAACAGCCCAGGATTGGGGGGTCAGGGGGGTGAACAGCCCAGGATTGGGGGGTCAGGGGGGTGAACAGCCCAGGATTGGGGGGTCAGGGGGGTGAACAGCCCAGGATTGGGGGGTCAGGGGGGTGAACAGCCCAGGATTGGGGGGTCGGGGGGCGAACAGCCCAGGATTGAGGGGGTCGGGGGGTGAACAGCCCAGGATTGGGGGGTCGGGGGGCGAACAGCCCAGGATTGAGGGGGTTGGGGGGGTGAACAGCCCAGGATTGGGGGGTCGGGGGGTGAACAGGCCAGGATTGGGGGGTCGGGGGGTGAACAGCCCAGGATTGGGGGGTCGGGGGGTGAACAGTCCAGGATGGGGGGTCGGGGGGGGTGAACAGCCCAGGAACAGTCCAAAAATGTGCGGGTTAGGTTGATTTGGCTATGATAAATTGACCCTTAGTGTTAGGGGGGGATTAAATATGTGGGGTTATGGGGATAGGATGGGATATGTTAGGGGGAATTAAATACGTGGGGTTACGGGGGTAGGGTGGGATATGTGTACTGTGGGGATTAAAGCAGGGACAGGGTACTGGATTTGGATGATCAGCCATGATCGTATTGAATGGTGGAGCAGGCTCGACGGGCCGAATGGCCTACTCCTGCTCCTAGATTCTATGTTTCTATGTTTCTATGATTGGGGGGGAGGGGGGCGAACAGCCCAGGATTGGGGGGTCGGAGGGTGAACAGCCCAGGATTGGGGGGGAGGGGGGTGAACAGCCCAGGATTGGGGGGGTCGGGGGTGAACAGGCCAGGATTGGGGGGGAGGGGGGCGAACAGCCCAGGATTGGGGGGTCGGAGGGTGAACAGCCCAGGATTGGGGGGGAGGGGGCGAACAGCCCAGGATTGGGGGGGAGGGGGGCGAACAGCCCAGGATTGGGGGGTCGGGGGGCGAACAGCCCAGGATTGGGGGGTCGGAGGGTGAACAGCCCAGGATTGGGGGGGTCGGGGGGTGAACAGCCCAGGATTGGGGGGTCGGAGGGTGAACAGCCCAGGATTGGGGGGTCGGGGATGAACAGCCCAGGATTGGGGGGTCGGGGGGCGAACAGCCCAGGATTAGGGGGTCGGGGGGTGAACAGCCCAGGATTGGGGGGGAGGGTGAACAGGCCAGGATGGGGGGGTCGGGGGTGAACAGCCCAGGATTGGGGGGGAGGGTGAACAGGCCAGGATGGGGGGGTCGGGGGAGGGTGAACAGGCCAGGATTGGGGGGGAGGGGGTGAACAGCCCAGGATTGGGGGGGAGGGGGTGAACAGCCCAGGATTGGGGGGGAGGGTGAACAGCCCAGGATTGGGGGGGAGGGTGAACAGGCCTGGATGGGGGGGTCGGGGGAGGGTGAACAGCCCAGGATTGGGGGGTCGGGGGGCGAACAGCCCAGGATTGGGGGGGTGGGTTGTGGCCCAGCAGTGGGGGTGCACACAGCCTTGGAGTTGGAGGGGCTGTTGTGACTCTGGAAGGTGGGGGGGAGGGTGCTAGGGTGCAGAGCCCAGCCGGGGGTAGTCATCTTCCTTTTCCTCAGTGTGATGTGTTTGATACTGGAATTCACCTGCTGTGATATTCTATAGACTCTGGAACAGTTCCCATGGATTGGAGGGTAGCTAATGTAACCCCACTATTTGAAAAAGGTGGTCGAGAGAAAACGGGGAATTATAGACCGGTAAGCCTGACATCGGTAGTGGGCAAAATGCTAGAGTCCATTATAAAAGATGTAATAGCAGAGCACTTGGAAAACAGTGACAGGATCGGACAAAGTCAACATGGATTTACAAAAGGTAATTGACTAATGCTTGACTAATCTACTGGAATTTTTTGAGGATGTAACTGGTAGAATAGATAAGGGAGAACCAGTGGATGTGGTGTATTTGGACTTTCAGAACGCTTTCGATAAGGTCCCGCATAAGAGATTAGCGTGCAAAGTTAAAGCACATGGAATTGGGGGTAAGGTACTGACTTGGATAGAGAACTGGTTGGCAGACAGGAAACAAAGAGTTGGAATAAATGGGTCTTTTTCCGAGTAGCAGGCAGTGACTAGTGGGGTACCGCAGGGATCGGTGCTAGGACCCCAGTTATTCACTATATATATTAATGATCTAGACGAGGGAACTAGATGTAATATCTCCAAGTTTGCAGACGACACAAAGCTGGGTGGGCGTGTGTGCTGTGAGAAGGATGCAGAGAAACTCCAGTATGATTTGGACAGGTTGGGTGATATGGCAGATGCAGTATAATGTGGATAAATGCGAGGTTATCCACTTTGGTGGCAAAAACAGAAAGGCAGATTATTATCTGAACGGCAATAGATTGGGAAAAGGGGAAGTGCAATGAGACCTGGGTGTCCTTGTGCACCAGTTGCTGAAGGTAAGCATGCAGGTGCAGCAGGCGGTTAAGAAGGCAAATGGTATGTTGGCCTTCATAGCGAGAGGATTCGAGTACAGGAACAAGGATGTCTTGCTGCAGTTGTACAGGGCCTTGGTGAGACCACACCTTGAGTACTGTGTGCAGTTTTGGTCGCCTTATCTGAGGAAGGATGTTCTTGCCATGGAGGGAGTGCAGCGAAGATTCACCAGACTGATACCTGGGATGGCAGGAATGACGTATGAAGAGAGATTGGGTTGATTAGGCTTTTATTCGCTAGAGTTTCGAAGAATGAGAGGGGATCTCATTGAAACTTATAAAATTCTAACAGGACTAGACAGACTATATGCAGGAAGGATGTTCCCGATGGCGGGGGAGTCCAGAACCAGAGGTCACAGTCTAAGGATAAGGGGTAAGCCATTTAGGACTGAGATGAGGAGGAATTTCTTCACCCAGAGAGTGGTGAACCTGTGGAATTCTCTACCACAGAAGGCAGTTGAGGCCAATTCATTAAATATATTCAAGAAGTTAGATATATTTCTTAAGGCTAAGGGGATCAAGGGATATGGGGAGAAAGCAGGGACAGGGTGACGTAAGAAAACTACTAGGCACTTGGTCTAAGCATTAAACAAAGCTTTAATCAACTGTTTTACAACATGGAGATCTAGTTGTGTCCTTCTCTAGTTCCGGTTAAGAATGTCCTGCGCAAGCTGGGCCCGTGCCCGAGTATTTATACTCTCCCTGGACAGCGCCACCCGCAGGCCACTCAGTATTATTTCATAAGTCATGAATGACAGATTCATGTCACAGGGTACTGAATTTGGATGATCAGCCATGATCGCATTGAATGGCGGAGCAGGCTCGAGGGGCCGAATGGCCTACTCCTGCTCCTATCTTCTATGTTTCTATGTGCCCTTCAGTCAGTCTGGGTGGGACATCTCATTGATCCAGATTCCATATTGTTCATTTGGGTAATTTTTAAAAATTCTGCCCCCATTTCCCAGGTACGTACCTCCACCACTACAAACACGCAGTTACATTGCAGACCCTTCGATCATTCAGACTGAATGGCCACTGCCAGGAATGATCCACTAGACGATGAAACTCTAAGCACTCCCACAACTGCTCAGGCCCCAGTAGGATGTGTGCTGTCTGTAGGCCAGGAGACAGCAAGTTGAAGCTCTCTTCTGTTGTCTAGTATTTTTTCTAAGTTGGTAAAATCGAGTCTGGGTTTGGTTGAGTTCACCCTGGCTTGGCTCTCCCTGGGTTGGCTCTCCCTGGGTTTGGTTGAGTTCACCCTGGCTTGGCTCTCCCTGGGTTTGGTTGAGTTCACCCTGGCTTGGCTCTCCCTGGGTTGGCTGAGTTCACCCTGGCTTGGCTCTCCCTGGGTTTGGTTGAGTTCACCCTGGCTTGGCTCTCCCTGGGTTTGGTTGAGTTCACCCTGGCTTGGCTCTCCCTGGGTTTGGTTGAGTTCACCCTGGCTTGGCTCTCCCTGGGTTGGCTGAGTTCACCCTGGCTTGGCTCTCCCTGCGCTCACTGATCCTTGACTTCAGCCACACCAAGGGCTGTCCCAGCTCTAAGTTGGCCAATTTGGCCTCTTGCCTGTCGCCAGTGCCCAGTGTGGGAGCTAACTCCAGGACCACATAGAGGAAAGTGCCACAGTGCAAACTGCTGGGGTCACAGCCCGTTTAGTCCAACAGCAGATTGAGGATAAGTCAGAGTCTGCGACAGGAGGATGCTGGAGAAGATGTGAAGGAGATTGAAATTAACAGAAAACTGCAGGGTGATGATTGAGGAAGATATTCTCAGTCACAATAGACAACGGAAACCATCAGGTAGTTTGGTGTAGGTGCGTCTACAGTTTTTCCTCACCCATTTGACTGGTTATTCATGTGATCCCAATAGGAACACACTGGCTAACAGCTGTGGCACTGGAATCCGTTCCTCACTCTGCGATCCCAGTCGGAAACCACTGGATAGCCGGATCCTCAACGCCATCAAAGGTAAGCGTGTACCTGGAGGGCAGCAACAGTGCGCCGGGGAACTAACCACGTGTTTATAGAGCGCCGTTAACATTGGAAAAGGCAGCAAGAAGGGAATGGGCACTGAGCCATTCAATGGGTTGGGCAGAGAGGGGTGCGGTGAAGGGGCCCAAGGGATTTGTGGAGGGTGTGAGCCCAAGACAGTCAAAGGCTCGACCACTGATGGTCGGGTCAGGAGGCCGGAGTCGGAGGATGGAGGGTACGAGATGTGATGCGAGGAGGAGGT
>CM059439.1:86374176-86376676 GCA_030390025.1 Squalus acanthias
TCTCTCTCTCTCTCTCTCTCTCTCTCACTGGATGCTGTTCCTCGTTCTCTCTCTCTCTCTCTCTCTCTCACTGGATGCTGTTCCTCGTTCCTCTCTCTCTCTTCTCTCTCTCACTGGATGCTGTTCCTCGTTCTCTCTCTCTCTCTCTCTTGCTCTTCCTCGTTCCTCTCTCTCTCTTCTGATCTCTCTTCTCTCTCTCTCTGTCACTGGATGCTGTTCCTCGTTCTCTCTCTCTCTCTCTCTCTCTCTGGATGCTGTTCCTCGTTCTCTCTCTCTCTCTCTCTCACTGGATGCTGTTCCTCCTCTCTCTCTCTCTCTCTCTCTCACTGATGCTGTTCCTCGTTCTCTCCTTTCTCTCTCTCTCTGATGCTGTTCCTCTTCCTCTCTCTCTTCCTCTGTCACTGGATGCTGTTCCTCGTTCTCTCTCTCTCTCTCTCCTGTGCTGTTCCTCGTTCTCTCTCTCTCTCCTCTCACTGGATGCTGTTCCTCGTTCTCTCTCTCTCTCTCTCTGATCTGTTCCTCGTTCCCTCTCTCTCTCTCTCTCTCCTCTCTCTCTCTCTCTCTCTCACTGGATGCTGTTCCTCGTTCTCTCTCTCTCTCTCTCTCTCCTCACTCACTGGAATGCTGCTCCCCCTGTTCTCTCTCTCTCTCTCTCTCTCACTGGATGCTGTCCTCGTTCTCTCTCTCTCTCTCTCTCACTGGATGCTGTTCTCGTTCTCTCTCTCTCTCTCACTGGATGCTGTTCCTCGTTATGTCTCTCTCTCTCTCTCTCTCACTGGATGCTGTTCCTCGTTCTCTCTCTCTCTCTCACTGGATGGTGTTCCTCGTTCCCTCTCTCTCTCTCTGTCACTGGATGCTGTTCCTCGTTCTTCTCTCTCTCTCTCTCTCTCTCTCACTGGATGGTGTTCCTCGTTCTCTCTCTCTCTCTCTGTCACTGGATGCTGTTCCTCGTTCTCTCTCTCTCTCTCTCTCTCTCACTGGATGCTGTTGCTCGTTCTCTTTCTCTCTCTCTCTCACTGGATGCTGTTCCTCGTTCTCTCTCTCTCTCTGTCACTGGATGCTGTTCCTCGTTCTCTCTCTCTCTCTCTCTCTCTCTCACTGGATTCTGTTCCTCGTTCTCTCTCTCTCTCTCTCTCTCTGGATGCTGTTCCTCGTTCTCTCTCTCTCTCTCTCTCTCTCTGGATGCTGTTCCTCGTTCTCTCTCTCTCTCTCTCACTGGATGCTGTTCCTCGTTCTCTCTCTCACTGGATGCTGTTCCTCGTTCTCTCTCTCTCTCTCACTGGATGCTGTTCCTCGTTATCTCTCTCTCTCTCTCTCTCTCTCATTGGATGCTGTTCCTCGTTCTCTCTCTCTCTCTCTCTCTCTCTGGATGCTGTTCCTCGTTCTCTCTCTCTCTCTCTCTCTCTCACTGGATGCTGTTCCTCGTTCTCTCTCTCTCTCTCTCTCTCTCTCACTGCATGCTGTTCCTCGTTCTCTCTCTCTCTCTCTCTCTCTCTCTCACTGGATGCTGTTCCTCGTTCTCTCTCTCTCTCTCACTGGATGCTGTTCCTCGTTATCTCTCTCTCTCTCTCTCTCATTGGATGCTGTTCCTCGTTCTCTCTCTCTCTCTCTCTCTCTCTGTCACTGGATGCTGTTCCTCATTCTCTCTCTCTCTCTCACTGGATGCTGTTCCTCGTTCTCTCTCTCTCTCTCACTGGATGCTGTTCCTCGTTCTCTCTCTCTCTCTCTCTCTCTCTCACTGGATGCTGTTCCTCGTTCTCTCTCTCTCTCTCTCACTGGATGCTGTTCCTCGTTCTCTCTCTCTCTCTCTCTCTCTCACTGGATGCTGTTCCTCGTTCTCTCTCTCTCTCTCTCTCTCTCACTGGATGCTGTTCCTCGTTCTCTCTCTCTCTCTCACTGGTTGCTGTTCCTCGTTCTCTCTCTCGCTCTCTCTCACTGGATGCTGTTCCTCGTTCTCTCTCTCTCTCTCTCTCTCTCTCACTGGATGCTGTTCCTCGTTCTCTCTCTCTCTCTCTCTCTGTCACTGGATGCTGTTCCTCGTTCTCTCTCTCTCTCTCTCTCTCTCTCTCACTGGATGCTTTTCCTCGTTCTCTCTCTCTCTCTCTCTCTCTCACTGGATACTGTTCCTCGTTCTCTCTCTCTCTCTCTCTCTCTCACTGGATGCTGTTCCTCGTTCTCTCTCTCTCTCTCTCTCTCTCTCACTGGATGCTGTTCCTCGTTCTCTCTCTCTCTCTCTCTCTCTTACTGGATGCTGTTCCTCGTTCTCTCTCTCTCTCTCACTGGATGCTGTTCCTCGTTCTCTCTCTCTCTCTCTCTGTCACTGGATGCTGTTCCTCGTTCTCTCTCTCTCTCTCTCTCTCTCACTGGATGCTGTTCCTCGTTCTCTCTCTCTCTCTCTCTCTCTCTCTCACTGGATGCTGTTCCTCGTTCTCTCTCTCTCTCTCTCTCTGTCTCTCACTGGATGCTGTTCCTCGTTCTCTCTCTCTCTCTCTCTCACTGG
>CM059439.1:86379176-86381676 GCA_030390025.1 Squalus acanthias
CACTGGATGCTGTTCCTCATTCTCTCTCTCTCTCTCACTGGATGCTGTTCCTCGTTCTCTCTCTCTCACTGGATGCTGTTCCTCGTTCTCTCTCTCTCTCTCTCTCTCACTGGATGCTGTTCCTCGTTCTCTCTCTCTTTCTCACTGGATAATGTTCCTCGTTCTCTCTCTCTCTCTCCTGGATGCTAGTTCCTCGTTCTCCTCTCTCTGCTGCTCTCTCCTCCACTGGATGCTAGTTCCTCGTTCTCTCTCTGCTCTCTCCTCTCTCTCCTACTGGATGTGTTCCTCGTTCTCTCTCTCTCTCCTCTCACTGGATTGCTGTTCGCTCGTTCTCTCATCTCGTCCTCTCTCTCTCTCTCTCACTGGATGCTAGTTTTTTCCAACCCACCCCCCCCCCCCCCTTTCGTTCTCTTCTCTCTTCTCTCTCACTGGATCTGTTCCTCGTTCTCTCTCTCTCCTCTCTCTGTCACTGGATGCTATTCCTCGTTCTACTCTTCTCTCTCTCTCTCTCTCCTGAGGCTGTTCCTCGGTTTCTCATCTCTCTCTCTTCACTCCTCTCACAGGATGCCTAGACTCGTTCTCTCTCTCTCTTCTCTCTGGATTGCTTTTTCCTCGTTCTCCTCTCTCTCTCTCTCCTACTTGGATGCTGTCCTCATTCTCTCTCTCTCTCTCTCACTGGATGCTGTTCCTCGTTCTCTCTCTCTCTCTCATCTCACTGATTGCCTGTTTCTCCGTGCCTCTCTCTCTCTCTCTGGTCACTGGATGCTGTTCCTCGTTCTCTCTCTCTCTCTCTCACTGGATGCTGTTCCTCGTTCTCTCTCTCTCTCTCACTGGATGCTGTTCCTCGTTATGTCTCTCTCTCTCTCTCTCACTGGATGCTGTTCCTCGTTCTCTCTCTCTCTCTCTCTCTGTCACTGGATGCTGTTCCTCGTTCTCTCTCTCTCTCTCTCACTGGATGCTGTTCCTCGTTCTCTCTCTCTCTCACTGGATGCTGTTCCTCGTTCTCTCTCTCTCTCTCTCTCACTGGATGCTGTTCCTCGTTCTCTCTCTCTCTCTCACTGGATGCTGTTCCTCGTTCTCTCTCTCTCTCTCTCTCACTGGATGCTGTTCCTCGTTCTCTCTCTCTCTCTCTCTCTCTGTCACTGGATGCTGTTCCTCGTTCTCTCTCTCTCTCTCACTGGATGCTGTTCCTCGTTCTCTCTCTCTCTCTCTCACTGGATGCTGTTCCTCGTTCTCTCTCTCTCTCTCTCTCTCTCTCACTGGATGCTGTTCCTCGTTCTCTCTCTCTTTCTCACTGGATGCTGTTCCTCGTTCTCTCTCTCTCTCTCACTGGTTGCTGTTCATCGTTCTCTCTCTGTCTCTCTCTCACTGGATGCTGTTCCTCGTTCTCTCTCTCTCTCTCTCTCTCTCACTGGATGCTGTTCCTCGTTCTCTCTCTCTCTGTCACTGGATGCTGTTCCTCGTTCTCTCTCTCTCTCTCTCTCTCACTGGATGCTGTTCCTCGTTCTCTCTCTCTCTCTCTCTCTCTCACTGGATACTGTTCCTCGTTCTCTCTCTCTCTCTCTGTCACTGTATGCTGTTCCTCGTTCTCTCTCTCTCTCTCTCTCTCTCACTGGATGCTGTTCCTCGTTCTCTCTCTCTCTCTCACTGGATGCTGTTCCTCGTTCTCTCTCTCTCTCTCACTGGATGCTGTTCCTCGTTCTCTCTCTCTCTCTCTCTCTCTCTCACTGGATGCTGTTCCTCGTTCTCTCTCTCTCTCTCTCTCTCTCACACTGGATGCTGTTCCTCGTTCTCTCTCTCTCTCTCTCTCTCTCACTGGATGCTGTTCCCCGTTCTCTCTCTCTCTCTCTCTCTCTTGGATGCTGTTCCTCGTTATCTCTCTCTCTCTCTCTCTCTCTCACTGGATGCTGTTCCCGTTCTCTCTCTCTCTCTCTCTGTCACTGGATGCTGTTCCCCGTTCTCTCTCTCTCTCTCTCTCTCTCTCTCTCACTGGATGCTGTTCCTCGTTCTCTCTCTCTCTCTCTCACTGGATGCTGTTCCTCGTCTCTCTCTCTCTCTCTCTCTCTCTCACTGGATGCTGTTCCTCGTTCTCTCTCTCTCTCTCTCTCTCTCTCACTGGATGCTGTTCCCCGTTCTCTCTCTCTCTCTCTCTCTCTCTCTGGATGCTGTTCCTCGTTCTCTCTCTCTCTCTCTCTCACTGGATGCTGTTCCCCGTTCTCTCTCTCTCTCTCTCTCTCTCTCTCACTGGATGCTGTTCCTCGTTCTCTCTCTCTCTCTCTCACTGGATGCTGTTCCTCGTTCTCTCTCTCTCTCTCTCTCTCTCACTGGATGCTGTTCCTCGTTCTCTCTCTCTCTCTCTCTCTCTCTCACTGGATGCTGTTCCTCGTTCTCTCTCTCTCTCTCTCTCTCTCACTGGATGCTGTTCCTCGTTCTCTCTCTCTCTCTCTCTCTCACTGGATGCTGTTCCTCGTTCTCTCTCTCTCTCTCTCTCACTGGATGC